>JAFVLL020007732.1:0-14350 GCA_021397915.2 Tor tambroides | reverse complement strand
GCGGCAGAGAAACTCAGTAGAAGGCAGTCCAGGTTCGTACACAGAATATCAATCAGAGTAAACGCTCAGAAATGTCAGACAGGGCTAAACAAGACCTCGCATTGAATGGTGGTGTGAGTGTGGCTTAAATAGTGGGGATAATGGGGAGCACCTGGCGGTGATTAGTCCTAGGTACGGGGCTGCTGGGAAATGGAGTTCGTGAGGAGGTTAGTATTCGGGTGAGGGTGCCCTCTGGTGGCGATCGGAGAGAGCCACAGAGGCCTGACTTGTGACAATATGTACAGAACGTATAAATATAATATACATTTCAATGCAGCTATAGAACATATTCAAATGCTCTTATGCTCACCAAGACTGCAATTATTGAATCAAAATACAGTAAGAACAGTAATATTGTGAATTGAATTTGGTGAAATATTATTAAACTTAACTGTCCTATTTTAAAATATTTTTAAATTTTATTCCTGTGATGTCGAATTTTCAGCAGTCATTACTCCAGTCTTCAGTGTCACATGACTTATTCTCTGTTGAAATGGCAGTGATGCTTATTTTATTTTACTGTGGAGATTGTGACATTTTTCAGGATACTTTAACAGCATTTATAGAAGTTTTATAGAAATTATGTAATGTGTTTACTGTCACTTTTGATCAATTTAATGTGCCCTTGTTGAAAAGTCTTAATTTCTTAAAAAATAATAATAATAATAATAAATTCAGTTTTCCGTATAGGCAGATTAAAGAATGATGCCCTTTCTGCTGGCAGCAAGATATGAACAAAACATGCAATTTGGAAACAAAGGACAGTTATAACATTATTGTATGTCTTTTTTATATTATTTTACAACTTTGATATCTAACAAAGCAACATGACATTAAATGTTTAATTATATTATAGTTTAAAAATCGCAACTGCAATACTTGTCAAAGTAATAACAATATGATTTTTAACATGCAACCTTAATCAGTTATGTTTTTAAAGACAATGACAGAATGTTTTATGGTTGTTGAGAAAACACAACTTCCAAACAAACGAGGACAAGAATAACAGTATAAAATTGTTACGCTAACGGGGAAAACAAAATTAGTGAATTTGCTAAAAGCACTTTGCTAATGCTAAAAAGAGGTAAAAGATTCTGTATATCAATTAATGTGGCAACACATCCTCTCTATGATATTTTGCGCATCATTGACTGGCATTCAACGGTGAGTTACTGCAGCAGCTGTGGTTTATTCTGACAAAATAAGAACTGTGTTCCAGGGTTTATGTCCACGTCAGCCTGCTCAAGCCCATAAACAACATATGCACACACATATATGTGTGTGTGTGTAGTGTATGAACGAACATGTGTGTTCGTGAGCTCTTTGCTTTTACGTGCTCATTACAGTGGTGGGGATATCATACATTAATAATCACTCCTGACAGTCTTCAACAGTGGGGCAGTCCCATAAGTCCAGAGATATTACATCTGCTGGCCTCATTTATCTTCCTGCAGCCCTTACAGTTCCTCTGTGTCCACTTCAATGCCAGCCGAGCACATGCTTAATTACGAGCACATCATAAACAGTGGCGACACACCCGAGGGCTTGGAAGGGCTCTGCCCTCACCCCGCCCAGGCCCTAAACGGCCCCCTGGCTCTCTCGCATACTGAGGAGCCCAGAGAGAAGATCTGCAATCTAAGGGTGGAGATTTCATGTTAAAAGACAATAAGAGCACTCAGTCCCTAAACACTATGCATCCATATTTTGAATGATTGCTTGCTTTGCTTTCATTTTAATTTCACCACACAGGCTCGACTTCAAATGATATTTTTACACCGTTTTAAATAAAAGCTTTAAACTGTAGGTGTCAAATTGTGGGTCAAAATGATACACACCATGAGAAAAGAATTAAGGGTTGACTAGCATCTTTTGAGTAATGGGATTTCTGAATTTTTCTGTACTCCATGTTAGCAGGGATAGAAATTGCAGTTAGCCACCGTGGTCATTTTAAAACGAACATTAAGCATTTCAAACCTATTCAACTATGACTCCAGCAGTAATCACAAACTTCCTGCTGATAGTTTTCAGTTTTCTGAAGGGTTTCAACAGCCTTTTGAACTGACACCAGATCAGGTTTCCCTCATTTGCCAATGTTGATAGAGTAATCTGACACCCGTAGGTAAATCTAGCCAGTTGGATACTAATATTACAGTCCACATTGGGAGGCACTGTAGGTTTATATCAATTTGAAGTCATCTATGCGACTTAATTTCAACTATTTATACACAGTGTCCTGGTGTGTGTGCACACATAAAAGACACACACAATCAACCCATGCTCATTGAAAAAAAAAAAAGTGCCTCTACATTTTTGCTGAACTCTGTATACAATTCACTACAGTTTCCACATGAAATGAACACTAGTGGCAGTAAAACACAGCAACTTTTATCCCTTGTCACATAAATTATGATTACGGGGCAAATTAATAAATTGTTAATAAAAACTTATGTTAAGACATTATTACATTTTTCCATAGAGCATGATTGACAACAAACACATTTTCATCTCTGTTTCACAATCAGCTACATATGTTTGACTTTTCTGACATAGTAAACTTGCTTGGTAGTTCACCTGGTACAGAACTGCATTTTGCAATGTGAAGCACTTGGTATAAGAGTCCTGTGAAACACGACTTATCACATTCAATAAAAGAGCTCAAAGACTTGCAGAAGCCAGCTAAAATGGCACGGTTGCAGAAAATGCGATTTTATCTCACATTTGGTTTTGTTACCAGTATTGGTTAGGTTTAGATTAGGGTTTAATAATGTGATGCACCATTAACCTTTTAGTGACACTAAGCTTATATTGTATTTCCAAACTGCCGTGATACATACAATGTATAACTTCACCTCCATCTCGAGACAAACACACACACAAACAGACAGACACATATACACATGAAAATACCCCCGTACCACCTGCATTTTCTGACCTTCAAAACTTCATTGCTTTTCACTCAGAGGCTCACCAAGGTGAACTGGAATTACCCAGAACACCTTGGCCGAAACCTTGGACTGACACTGATGCCCTCTGTTGCCTCCATAAGCACAAGTATATATGTGGGTGTCCTTTAAATGTAATAGTGCATTGGTAAAAATCTGCTATACAAAGCACATTCTAAAACTATGGCTTGTCCATTAAGTATAGACTCAGCCATGCACCCACAGGTCAGGGAATCTTTTTAAAATACATCAGCCTACAGCCTCTTTCTCTTTGTCTTTGTCTGGGAGAGAGAGGCTGAGATGGAGAGGGGCACCTGAAGGTTGACCCGGTTGCCTTTGCTCTTTGCACTTCTCAGGTTTTCACCAGCGCTAAGGAATAAATGCAGCGCTGAGCATTATGGGTATCTGAAACTGACACGGTGACACTGGGGGTGAGATGAATAAGTGTAGCAAGAATTAAAGGCAAAATAAGATGAATCAGCTATTATTTGCCTTTCTTTCATCCAGTGTGTGTATAAGAAGCACCAGACGGGTCCTTCTGTGGTATATTAAAACAGATAAGCTGTGTTTCTTTTTCTTATTGACACATCAGCTGCTGGTACAAATGGCAGAGCAGTCGTTATCTCCAAGCATGGCCCACTCCTCTCAGTAACGAACGGAGAGGTTCATCTCAAAATACTTTCTCTCTCTTTGTTCTTCTCACTTCTGAGCGAACACAAGAAACGAAGCTTGACTGATTCTCTCTCCCTCTTTTAGTCTCGCTCTCATTCACCCCTCTCCCTTTTGGTTGTGCAAGGCACAAAAGACCTAAGCAATGTTTGTTATGTCTTCCCCCTCCCTTTTCATTGTCAACAACTTTGTTGTTTGTGTTTTGATGTTGCCTCATCTCTTTTCATCTTCTAAAACCATGCATCAGGTAACAAAGAGGAACTATCAAAGACAAGGAGGCGTTTACAAATGTTGGGGGAGACGTTTGCATGATGCGTCTGAAAGTCATCGGCACTACGTCTCCACATTTTTCAGCAAGGAGGACTAAGATCTGCCTCTCACTTATAATTTCATAACAGCCACACCACATTCAACAACAGCAACAGTTTGTACATTAACCTCATCAAAATATTCTACATCATTGATATGGGACTACCAACAGTAACAACACTATAATGCATCATGAAGTATCATGGTAATAACATGGTTTTGGAAATCATACCTTGGTAGCATTACACGTAACTTGGAATACCATGTAAATGTCATGGTACATGAATATAGTAATCATTCAGCACCATGGTATAATCACAGGAATCGCCAGTTTGGAATGCACCAATATTTGGCAGATTTTAAAATATGATACAGTTTTGAAAACTAAAAACTAAAATCAATCATTTTAAATGCTCCAAGTGAATTTAAGCATCATACGCATTATGAAAAAAATATTTTGACATTTACTAAATATTAAATTTAACAGTGTTGTTATTCAAAAGTGATGTTTTTGGAGACAATAACCTTTTGGGTAGCGCTCAGACAAATAGCGCTGTTGCACGTCGGGTGACTTGAGCTCAAATCCCGACTAGTTGTCCTTTCTGATCCTATCCTCTTTCTCTCCCACATTGCTTTCTGTCCACTCTATACTACACTACACAAATGAAGGCAAAAATTTAAGACAAATAAATCACTAAAAAAAATAAATAATAATAATAATGATTTAAAGTCGGTCTTGAATGACAGCAAATTTAATCTAAATATGCATGCTAATTTCCACTATTTTTAGGATTAAATATATTTTTATACAATTAAATATATTACATTTAATTAAATATTTTTTTATACAAGTAAATATACCAATAAAATAAAAAAGATTGAATATTGGTCAATAACCAATATAGTACCATGGTATTACAATCAAATACTGTACTGTGGTACTACTAACTGTACACTTTTATAGGGGAATGTACAATCAAAATATTACAAACCCTTCAAAACTCTATCATCTATATATTAATTCAACTTCTGGTTAATATTCACAAAGTTTTGGTTGTTTGTTAGTTTGCGATAGGGCGATCAGGATTCCTCTTCTCCCTGTTTTAGGAAACCATGAGTGTCACACTAAGGATAGAGTGTCCTTCTAAATGCAGGAATAGCATATTTCAGCCCTCGTTTCCCCTGAAGACCAGGGACGGCAAAGACAAAAGCATACAATAATTAAAGGGCCAAGCACAAAGCGTGGGATGCAGGCACAGGGGGAAGACGATGAGCAACTCCGCATCACGTTGGCAGATAAATTCCACACACAATTATTCATCCACTGCCCATGACATGTAGATTAATGAGTCTGATAACCCAGGGCATTCCAGAGAAGTATACTCAATTCTGTTGTGTCTCGGTCTCTCCGACGCCCTCTCCTATATCCCTTTATGACTTACAAAACAAATCCCATGCTTTGGTATGCCATGAAAAAAGGTTGAATCGATTGGTTTTTTTCTAACGTCGGTTTACAATGGTGTCAGGGTCGTTCCATCTCTCTGAGATGCCAGCATCTGCTAGGTGAAGATGTATGAGAGCGACTCTAAAGATCCCATGGTCCCATACAAACAATGGGGAGAGGGAACAAGACAAGGAGAAGCAGCCCCCAAAAACCCAAGCCTCCCTGGACAGTTGTAATGAATGGAGGGAGATGCTTCACAGATGGTCTTCAGAGGAGAGGATGACCTGCAGAGAAGGCTGCAAGACTGCCACAGGGGAGAGGCTGGGTCAGGGGTGGTCAAAACACTTCTGTCACAGAGGTGGTCTTCCTTTAAAAATACAGTTATTTAAGCATTAGTCATTTGCTGTGTTCCTTTCATGTCAGTTCAAAGGTAAAAGCTTACCCAGGGTTGCTTCAGGTGATACTTTTTTCAGCGCAAAAGTGGGTCCATTCCATTACTGTTTTAATGGCTTTCGAGGCTGCCAAGTCAAAGTCAGCTACTTAGTTTGGTACTGATTTGAGTGCCCTACATAATTGGGCTGAGGGATTTGCTACATGATTATGTGCACTTTGGCATCACTCACGTCGTGCCAGATTGAAACCAAATGAAAGGTTTTCGGTCAAGTCAACATTTCGCTGCTGATGAGCACCACACCATGAATGGAATGCTCATGTGCCATAAGAGTTGAAGTTACCAATCAAAAATGATAGATTTTGCCCTACGACAAGATAAATCTTTTATGATCCCCAACATCTGTCTTAGACTACAAAATCACAGGCAGTCACAAAATGTCAACCTAGCTTTACTTACAGCAGACTTACAGCATGTTACGCTGTTATATGAGAAAAATATTCCACAGCATGATTTTGTTTCCCAAACCAGTTAAGCATAAAACCCCACCTCACAGATGATTAAGATCCTATTTCTCATGTCAGTCACAGTGATGATTGCTTACACGTCGCTGAAACAAATACTACCCCTACCCCAGTGGCCTTTTACATGAAGCCAATTCATCAAACTCTGGTTTTCATCAAAAACTGGTTTTGTCAACACTAAATCTACTCTTAAACTCAAACAAATCCAACCCTGTTTAGATCAGGTTCAGCGAGTACACAACATTCTCTGTCAACTCAGGGTTTGAACCAGACTTCATGATTAACTTTGGAGTGCATGCACCTGAAAGTGTGACATCTGCAGTTTACAGTCAATCACACAAAACATGGAGAGCATTAGCCTGAATTACTTCTGGCATGAGAGTCAGCACAATTTGCTTCTCTAAAACCATCTTTGTGAAATAGGCCACAGGGGTGTCCATTCCTGCTATTGGAGGTTCAATGTCCTGCAGAGTTTAGCTTTAATTTAGGCCTGGAGGACACACAAGACGATTTTCAAATCTTAACTGACTTTAAAACCATGGGAAACCACATACATGAAGACAGTTTCAAGTGATTTTTAGCCTTCATGGGTGCACATAAGTTTTTCAGCCTGGTTCTCATAAAAGCACCTGGAGATTTGGTTTGGTCCTCACGCTGCACATAGTGTGACCCACTGAATATAACTATTAAAAAAATAAATTAATAATAGTAATAATAATATTATTGCACTTTATTTGTTTAGTTTTTTTTTTTTAAATAAACAAAATAATAATGTGTGATAATACTTTATATTTTAAAATAAAAAGGGAGTATGAAATAAAAATACAATTATTTTATAGTAAATTTTAAAATAAAATGATAATATTTACTTATTTTTATTTTCATCATATTCAAACTTAAAATTAGCAAGCTTTTATTTTGGTAGGTTGCCGGCAAGTAAGTATATGCGCTGCCGACTGAAGAGCGTCGGTGAATGACGTCACAGTTTTGCATTGTGCTTTGAAAACGGCAACGGCTAGCCTAAATTTATGCTTTCAGTTTGAATAGAAATCTTATACATCACAGTTTGTCGATCTAAAATGGTAATCTGTCAACGATGTCGGTATGCAAATGAGCGGTTCGAACTTATTTACAAGTGCATTTTTTAATTTGGTCACGCATGCACACCTACATACCACTTATGTGCACCCCTGCTTATAATACTCTGAACGCACACACTAGATGATTCAACCAAACTGTGAGACCACACACTTGTTGATTGTAGGAATGATTTCACAAAAACTCGCGAGATCAAACGCGACTAGAGAAGAAAATCACATGGAGGACAATCAACATTGTCAGCTGGCTCTCCTGGCATGCATTCTGTTGTACAGTGAAAAACAAAATAGAAAAAAAAAAGAATATGGGTGATGTTCTTTCTCAGTACTCTACTTCTGTGGCATGTTTGTGGCTGCCAAGTTTCAGCTATAGAAATACGCAACATCTGGTAGGTGACGCTTGCTCACTCTCATCGGCTATTGCAGGTATACTGTCAGAGGCAGCCTGGTCAAGAGTCGTAAATATCGAAAGATTTGAGTTTGGGGACGCTCCGTCTCAATCGAGAGCAGTTAAATAATCATAATGATACCACACAATAGAGGACTTTTTGGACAAAAAATTGTTTGTGGCAAGCCTCGAATCAGGCCACAGGCTTAATATCGGCCTTAAAATCTTCAAGTGTGTGGCCAGCCTTTTCCCAACACAGTTGAAAATATCTAGTGAGCCTGAAGACCTTGATTAGCTGGTTCAGGTGTGTTTATTTGGATTGGAGCAAATTTCTCCAAGACAGTGGCCCTCCATTGGACAACCCTGTCCTACCCTAAACCATAACCTTAGTATAGCATTGGTAGCTCATGCTGACAGATAGCATTACTGTGAATCAAAATCTGATGATCCATGATTTTTCTGAAGTCTGAACTCTTCTTGACAGGTGAGTGTGTGATTGAGTTAACCAATGCAAAAATCAAAAAGTCACAACAGCAAACATAGAATGAAACTGCATTGTATCGCAGAGTCAGCAATTGACATGTTCATTAAACAGCAAACGAATAGACCATTCATGAACAGATCCAGAAAAACACCACCTTATTTACAGCTGTGGATTAAAAATGTGTCTGTGATTGGTGCCCCCTGGTGGTGGAGCTGTTTGCTGGCTCATGCACACATTTCTTGTGGTCACACCTGTCTCCTAAAAGTCACTACCACTCTGAAGTGGAGAGTGTAAATAAGCAGTATACCCTCCGTCCACTGGGAGTGAATGAGGGAAAAAAAGAGAGAGTAAGCAAAAGAGAGAGAGAGAGAAAGGTCACTGTGACCTTAACACCATCTCCACAGGAAGAGGGCTTCCTTACAAGGCTTTGGCTCTTTGTCCCGTATGAGCCGAGTGTGCTCACAAACTGTGCATAATCTTTCTCAACAAAGACTTTCTCTACTGTCTATAAAGGTTTCAAGATCTTGCTCTAGCTCATTTCAAACAGTCTGTGTTTGAAAGTTTAAAAAAATAAAACTGAGTACACCAGATCAAACTGGATTCTTGGTTGGAAAAGTCTACAGAAATACCCCCACAAAAAATATATACCACATCTGCACTGGAGGCACCCCAACTTTTGAGTAGCATAGTATTTTTCCCTATTTATTTCTTCCATCCATCTGAAATAAAATAATTTTCTTTACAAAAATCACACATGTGAATTAATTCCTTTGAACTGAATTTGTAATAATTCAAATTGTAATGCATACGTAATTCAGATCGTAATGTTACTGAACTTTAGTCTGCTAAATTTAAAACTGAATTTCAAACCCAGACTTACACGCAGTTCTAGCAATACTATAGGGTCATTCCGTGTCGACTCAACCAGAGGTCCCAGGCTCAAATTTTTGATTTTGCTAATATTTATTCTGAAGAAAGATATACATGTATAGTGATGAAAGCCAAAATATTAAATGTTATGGATGAATATTTACTGAGTAATCCACTATTTTGTAGAGAGGGGTCAAAATGGCAGTTTTCACCTGAGATTCAGAGTCAAATTACAGGGAGTTAAAAATGACTTCAGAAAGATGGCAGCATCATAACGTTAATTTACACAGAGATTGGTAGGTCTGTTAGTAAAATCTGTTGACTTCTGAAATCTTTGTTGCATTATGTGCCAATGGTGACCATTCAAAAACAGCACTTTTCAAGTTTTTTTTCTCCAAAGTGTGCATGCCTGTAACTCAAGAAGCATTAAAGATATCACAATATGATTTTAGATTCTAGTTGTTAATAAACTTTTCTTTTGATCTTAAATTTCAAGGCCCTACATCGTTCAGTCCCAGAGATATGGGGATCTCAATGAGGCTCCATGTCCAGATTGTTGAATATTACCCATTTTCAGTGGTCCAAAACCAGATTTGTTCACTTTGTATGCAGGTGATTCTTATTTTATTTAAAGAACCATGTCTGAAGAAGAAATAATGTTAAAATTAGAATTGTATCTTGTTTCCCTCTATCAAAATATTTGCATGGAACATACCTGTCTAAATACAAATATAAATACAATACAAACATACCTGTCATACCTAATAAAAAAAAAAAAACACTGAAATGTTCAAGTAGAGGCACATTACCTTGCTCTCTGTAGTCTATTCATAAGATTCTATATTTGAATCAGTTTCTGTGATATTTGGAAGAAGGGATTTTGTTCATTTTAACTGCTTCTGCAGCTACTAGTTTAAATGTGCAGCACTGTTTGAAACAAATCCCATGCCTCATAGGGAAGTGTGGTTACTTTCTCCACACATTGTATTCACATCAAACCAAGATTTACCTCACCTGGATTCTTAGAATTTCTTTTTCTTTTTTATTGTTATAAAATATGAAGCATAGTCATAGATCAAGTAGTATCTACTGCTAAAGGGCATATTTGGCCGAATCACTGATAGTACCTCAAACATTTAAGGTCTCTCTCACTTTAAATAATTAACACTGGGTAATTCTAAACCTGGGGTAAATGGAATCCTGGGTGATCTTATTTTACATTTCACACTGTTCATACTATACCTACAGTAGAGTTAAGAGTTAATCCTGGTCATTCATAATCTGACGTTTCACACTGTACAATCCTAATCCCTGGGTTACTGTTATTATTTGCATAAACACAAAACCACATTTGGTTTTTGACCATTGAAAATGGTTAGGATACTAATTTTGGACATGGTACTGCACTGAGATTAAACCATACAGGGTGTTAAAAATTAAGATTCCAAAAGAAAAGTTTCTTAGGAACCAGAATCTAAAATCATGTTAGGATAACTTTAATACTTCTTCAGTTACAGGCACACAAAGTTTGGAAAAAGATTATTTATGACACTCAAACAGCTATATTATATGCAAATGTTTTGACAGAGGGAAACAAGATACAATTCTAATTTTAACATTATTTCTTCTTCAGACCTTGTTCTTTAAACAGAATAAGAATCAGCTGCATACAAAGTGACCAAATCTGGTTTTGGACCACTGAATATGGGGAATATTCAACAATCTGGACATGGAGCCTCATTGAAATCCCCATATCTCTGGGATTGAACGATGTAGGGCCTTGAAATTTAAGATTCCAAAAGAAGTTAACAACTAGAATCTAAAATCATATTGCGATATCTTTAATACCTCTTGAGTTATAGGCATGCAAATTTTGGAAAAATAATATTTATGGTACTCAGACAGGTATGTTCAATGCAGTTGTCCTGACAGAAGGAAACAAGATACATCTCTAGTTTCAACATTATTTGTTTTTCAGACATTCCCCTTTAAAAGAAAAGAAGTATCATATTTTTGCAAACTGACCCACATTTGGTTTTTGACCACTGAAAATGTGTACATTTTAACGATTTACTCTTGGAGCCATATTAAAATTCCAATATCTCTGGAACTGAATCATATACGGCCTTAAAAATAAAGATGCCAAAAGTAAAGTTTGTTAATACCCAAAATCTAAAAGGGCATTAAGATATCTTTAATACTTCTTGAGTTACAGGCATGCTAAATTGAAAAAAAAAACTTGAAAAGTGCTGTTTCCCCACATTTGAATGGTCACCATTGGCATATAATGCAACAAAGATTGCTAAAATCAACAGATTTTACTAACAGACCTACCAATCTCTAAGTAAAAGTAACATTATGATGCTGCCATCTTTCGGAAGTCATTTTTACCCCCCTGTAATTTGACTCTGAATCTCAGGTAAAAATTGCCATTTTGACTACAAAATAGTGGATTACTCAGTAAATATTCATCCATGACATTTAATATTTTGGCTTTCATCACTATACATGTCTATCTTTCTTCAGAAAAAAATATTAGCAAAATCAAAAATTTGAGCTGGGGAAGTTTTTGAACTTTGGTTGATTTGACACAGAATGACCCTATAATCTGTCATGCAAAGTACATATTTAATGTATAATTTTCAACTGCAAACATTCAGAGGTGACCTTCAGACCTGCAGCACAACACAATGACAAACTAGTCACATTTTTCCTGGCTTCCTTTCGAGAGATGGCAAGGGAAGATTCCCACACCAAAGCATCTGGTCACAATTTAGATCCATTAAACCAAATGGACAACATGATGGACCACAGCATTTTAGTGTCTGAGTAAGGTAACAAATCTTCATTTCATTTTTATTTTATTTGATCTTTTTCCATCTGTGTGGTCATGGAAAGCTGGACTGGATTTCTCCTTAAAGTGTAAGGTGTGAATAATGAAGTCATGCAATCACCGAAAAAGTGTAGAAGAAAAAAAAAAAACAGCTCCTTTTCGCTGTTTTTTAGCCCAAGAGTCAACATTTTCATCTTAACTTTCCTGTTAAGTAATTTTTTGATGTTGACTTGTTCCCTATGCCACTTGGTGCCTAGATTTGTAATGGTCAAATAGATTTGTAAAGTCCACTTTGCAGAGCTCTAACAGGTGACTGGAAAACAGAGTTATTTTCACCTCTCTCTGCAGTGCTTCACTGGCCCATTGCACATCTCTCTCTTGATGCCAAAGTCAATGTATCTTAAGCCTCAGATCATCCCTAATCTCTTTGTTTCACGGCTAAGGCCTGTAAGTAGTTTTGCTCTATCTATATATGGTGTTCCTTTTCAAAGTATTGGCCGTGTCAGATACTGCACCAAATTGTATACCACACATGATGACATTTCCGCCCTCTCCTAACCTCTCGCACAAACACACCCTCACACACAAACACCATTTTAAACAGCAGACTGTCCTATCACAGTGAAAGGCCAACATCTTGAATAAAATGGAGTGGCATTAATATTTATGTCTGTAAAGTGCCCACATAATCAGACAGAGAGATGTCAGATGGCATTTTTGTGGGATGGAGAGCGTGAGTGATGTATGTGCACTTACAGAGACCCACACACACACACACACACACGCACACACGCACGCACACACATCACCTTACACAAGCACCCATCTACTTCCACTCTAGCTCTTCTTTTTTCATGGAGACACCTTTGACATTTTTACCTACACACTCTCCCATCTTCCCACGTCCTCTCAGTCTCTTTCTCACTCACACACAGTCAGAAACACACTGACCCTGAGGGATTGAGCTAGGCTCATGTCCCAGGTTGAGAGCAGCAAATAGTGCGATGGAGAGAGCCAGGTGGGAGGCGGTGAGGATAAATAAAGCTCAACAATGTTTCAGAAAGTGCTCCTGCAAAATATGATGCTTCAAAGTGTGTCTGTCCATAAAAGAGTGGAATAAGAGGGAAAGGTTACAAGTATGAATCGAGCACACACAGATGACCTAAAAGAAGGTGCAAAACTCTGGGAATCCATCTCCAAGTTTACTCTAGTGTCCTGCTTTAAACCCTACCCTGAATGCAAGCCAATTAGGAAAATGTTAATGTCAGATTGCCAAATCAAACTGAACTTCCGGGAAGCTTTCTACATTTGATACACATTGAAACAAACAGCTTTGATCATTTAGTTGATGTGTCATGACACCAGAAAATCCACTAGGTATTTGTCTGGAGAAGGCATTTAGTACTGAACATAAATCAAGAAGTGCTGTGCAATGTGAGTTGTGCAGGGCTTCAGATTGCAAATAAAATGGTTACACATGGGACCAAAAAAAAAAAAACTGCAACATTCAACTGTACACAGATGCAATAATCATCTTTTTTTCCCTTTCTTTTTTTTTTTTTTTTCTCTTTTTCTTTTTTATTATTATTGTGACAGATACCTGAGTAATGCAGCTCAAATGAGGAAAAAATATATGGTGTGGTACGTGATTTGGTCCATAGATAATTTTTGCTGTTGTTTGCTAATCCTGGGCCAAAACTCAGAAACAATTTAGCATTTTAGCACTTAAAGGGATACTCCACCCCAAAATGAAAATTTTGACATTAATCACTTACCCCATGTCGTTCCAAACCCGTAAAAGCTTCGTTCATCCTCGGAACACAATTTAAGATATTTTGGATGAAAACCGGGAGGCTTGTGACTGTCCCATTGACTGCATAGTAAATTCTACTGTCAAGGTCCATAAAAGTATGAAAAGCATAGTCAGAATAGTCCATGTGCCATCAGTGGTTCAATATGAATGTTATGAAGCGACGAGAATACTTTTTGTGCGCAAAGAAAATAAAAATAACGACATTTATTCAACAATTCGTCTCTCGTCCGATGGACGCAGTGTGTACGCTATATTATCTGTCATCAGTAACGCCTGGACATTTATTGTATGTTTATTTACACTGATTTGAACGGAAACAACATATCCATGCGTTACTGATGACAGAGAATAGCGTACACACTTTGCGTCCATCGGATGCTCTTCAAAATGGCGCTACGCTGACACAGAGAGACAGAGAGGAGACGAATTGTTGAATAAATGTCTTTATTTTAATTTTCTTTGCGTACAAAAAGTATTCTCGTCGCTTCATAAAATTCAGATTGAACCACTGATGGCAGATGGACTATTTTGACGATGTTTTTCATAC
>JAFVLL020007731.1:0-122633 GCA_021397915.2 Tor tambroides | reverse complement strand
GTACTTATATTTTTAAAAATACCTATATGTAATTACATCTGTAATTAATTTCTGTAATTACATTTATAATTACACTGTTGACCCATCCCTCACACATTAACCCACCCTTAAACCTACCCATACCACCAAACCTGTCCCTAACCTTACCCATATCCTACCTCAATAGCAGCAAAAGCGTTTTGCAATACAATATGACCACAATAAGTACATTGTACTTATTTTTTGATGCAAGTACATAGTAGCTAAGGCCACCTAATATAAAGTGTGACCGACAGCTTTAACGTCAACAGATTACACAGCAGAAAATGAAACCAACGAGTATCTGACAACATTATCAGACCAAAACAAGGCAGATTCTTTATATCATTTACTCAAAATAGAGGTGACACTTTGATTACACAACAGGATGAGCACTCTACGGAGACAAAATTAACATTTAACATCTGGTTTAAATTTGTAGAAGACTTAAACCAAAATAAAAAACAGTGAACTGTGAATTAATTGTACCTACAGAGACAATAACACTCACACTAGCTATCCTGCTAGCAAATACTAACACAGTTGCAACATTCAGCGAGCTGGCAACGCTTAGGAAATGTTGTCACTTGATGAATGTGTTTCAAATGAAAAGAAAAGAAAGTCTTTGGGGTTTTCACAAAGGTTTCATTTACCTGAGCGTTTGAGAATAAATGGAAAACTGATGTAAACAAAAGAGCGACCCAGACACCGCAGCTCTAATCCATGAACGGTGTAACCTCCTAATCCTTCCGGAGCAACATTTTCGTTATGACAATCCGCATTCACACAAGATATATGGCTCGTACTTTTTATTTGTCGTAGTACATTGAAATCGTTTCGTTGTTGAAGCTATATTACACTAAACTATTTTAAACGCTTTAATTTGAGGTTTGGGACAGCAGGGAGCTGATATTTTGTACCAAGCGGAACTATTTGTGATACAGCTTGTCTTCTGTTGATGTACGTATATTGAATATTGAAACATATATTGAGGACATGCAATAAACATTTTTTGTTTATTGCATAAACAACAACAACAACAAAACTTTTTAAAAGGTCAAAGTAAAATTATTTGCATATATATGTCAACACTGCATCACAGTGTTGCACTATTTTTGGAAATCGTATCAGACGCAAAGTTCGTTGTTGTTAAATATAGAGCCCCTAAAACTCACAAATAAGTGTATAGTTACCATAAAAGGAAGTGAGAAAATGAAATGACGGGACATTGGACAGGTGGAGTTACTTCCCATCGACTGTAATAAAAAGCGCGAGCACGTATTTATTATCTATTTTATATGTCTATGGCCCCAACAGCCTAAGCGCGTGACCTGAAGCCTCGTGCACGAGTCCGGGTTGCGACCGGAAGTGATCTAATTCCATACCCGTTCCAAGAGGCCCGAAAGAATCGGGGAATTTCTATGGTAAATAATGATATTTGTCTGATATTTCATCTAATTGGTGTGCTTCTGTTGGTGTATATTTGAATTATTATTTATTGTGGCGTGTAATTAGCTTTTTTACCAGTAAGTTCCTCTTTATTTCCTTAAAGAAATTTAGAGAACAAGATGGTGTGCTAGTTTAGCGCTTTAGCTCCTCTGGATATCCGTTTCTTATGAGTCACTTTAAATTAAATGGTTTATTTATTTATTTTTTATCTTATTCGGTTAAGAATCATGTACATAGACAAAACAAATATATACCGGAATAAAATGAGCCAAAGCTACTTAAATGAAGTAAAACCATCACGTCATTAAATCAGTCTCATTGCGCAGTGAACGAGTTTCTCATCGAAGGAGAGTTGAGGTATCATGATTTAATATCTATCAGTTTGTCAATGTGTTCCATTTAAGATATTTGTGGGAATGTGAGAAGTAATATGCACCGCCCCACCTGCTAAAACTATAGCTTTTTTCATCTTTGGTATTCAGAACCAACTTTATTTATCATTTGAGGAAATTTACCCTCACTGTGTTCATACACATTTCATAACACTCAAAATTGTAGGGTGGTGTGTGTATGTATATATTTTCAATATAGATGCATAATCCCCTGAGACAAACTAAATATTATTATATATTTTCTGAGTATACTGCATTTTCATACTTTTCATGCCTGGTTTTCAGGAAGAGATGTCAGGAGAAAGTGTGGTGAGCTCGGCTGTGCCGGCAGCTACAACACGGACCACCTCCTTCAAGGGGTCCAGTCCCAGTTCCAAATATGTGAAGCTGAATGTGGGGGGAGCGCTGTATTACACCACCATGCAGACCCTGACCAAGCAGGACACCATGCTGAAGGCCATGTTCAGTGGCCGTATGGAGGTCCTTACAGATAGTGAAGGTAGATGAACACTTCTCCAGTAGCTATTACAGTACATGTAATATTATGAACCATATCGATACAAATGTGTGCTTCTGCATTGTACAAGTCACACTTTTCACCTCTGATCTTTCTCCAGGCTGGATTCTGATTGACAGGTGCGGGAAGCACTTTGGGACCATCCTGAACTACCTGAGAGACGGAGTCGTCCCGTTACCTGAGAGCCGGAGGGAGACGGAGGAGTTACTGGCAGAGGCAAAGTATTACCTGGTGCAGGGCCTGGTGGATGAGTGTCAGGCAGCATTACAGGTAGAGTACCAGCTACAACACGTTTAAATGGATAGTTTGCGCAAAAATGAAAGTTCTGTCGTCATTTACTTCTTGTTCCAAACCTATTTTGTTCATCTTCAAGATGCTAATGAAAATGTTTTTATGCAACCTGAGAGATTTCTGTTGTTCCATTTATTACGAGTGTAATAATGCATACATCAATCAAATGACGATTCAATCTATTGATGCAATGCATAAAAAATCAAAGTATAGATTTATAGAATCGAAATACAGATAGATCTATCCATCTATCTATAAATCTATTAAATGTACTAGAAATATACTAGACTTGTTTGACTTTGATAAAAAAAAAAAAAAAATTGTCATAAAGCAGTCAAGTTTTAACAACCTCATTTTTGATACTGCAATTTTATATTTATTTTTCTGTTGTCTGGAGTACCTCCTAAGTATGTCCTAATGGAGATACTACATGTGCACATTTTAGAGAGCAGTGAAGACCGTAAGACTGTTTTGACTCTTGATCAAACGATTAATGATCTCATGTGCAACTTTTTTTTTTTTTTTTTTTTTATGTAATTATTCTTCAATATATTATTTCAAAAATCAAAGTGTATTTTTATTGCTGTGGATGTCCCAACTGAAATACAGGATTTTCAGTTTTCAGAGAGTTCAGTTAAATGTTCGTGTTGTATTTTGGTAGCATTTGTGAGTTAATGAAATTGTAAATGGTTGTGTATTTACAACATATATGTGACCCTGGACCACAAAAGCAGTCTTAAGTCACTGGGGTATATTTGTAGCAATAGCCAAAAATACATTGCATGGGTCAAAATTATCCATTTTTCTTTGATGCCAAAAATCATTAGTATACTAAGTAAAGATCATGTTCCATGAAGATATTTTGTAAATTTCCTACTGTAAATATATCAAAACTTAATTTTTGATTAGTAATATGCATTGCTAAGAACTTCATTTGGACAACTTTAAAGACGATTTTCTCAATATTTATATTTTTTTTACACCCTCAGATTCCAGATTTTCGGATAGTTGTATCTCAGCCAAATATTGTCCTATCCTAACAAACCATACATCAATGGAAAGCTTATTTATTCAGCTTTCAAATGATATATAAATCTCAATTTCAAAAAATTGACACTTATGACTGGTTTTGTGGTCCAGGGTCACATACATGCCTAAATATTATAGCGTAATATCAGTTTTTAATTTAATTAATGAATTTTTTTAATTTAGACTTACATTGTACATTTCTGGTTTACAAATGTTTTCAGAACAAAGATGCGTATGAACCATTCTGTAAAGTTCCACTGGTGACATCATCTAAAGAGGAACAGAGGCTCATTGCTACTGCTAATAAGGTACAAATGCTTTGTCATGTCAGTCTTAAAGAAATACTATTTGCTTTCACCGAGAACAGAACCTTGACTTGTCTTTCTGTGTATTTACAGCCTACAGTCAAACTGCTGTACAACAGGAGCAACAATAAATATTCATATACAAGGTAAAATGTATATGAGGTTTATTATAAGGTTTGGGTTGTTGGGAAGCTTACTGTTGAGCTTTTACCTGATCAAATTGCTCTTTCTCTTTCTAGCAACTCTGATGACAACATGTTGAAGAACATTGAGCTGTTTGACAAGTTGTCTCTGAGGTTCAATGGCCGAGTGCTTTTCATCAAAGATGTGATTGGTGATGAGATTTGTTGCTGGTCCTTTTACGGCCAGGGCAGGAAGATTGCAGAGGTGTGCTGCACGTCAATAGTCTACGCTACTGAGAAGAAGCAGACAAAGGTAAATGGTGATCTGTCCGTCACGTGCTTAAAATCAAACTTTTTGTACAGTCTTGCATTTTCTATATTTTCAAACATGAAATCTCTTTATTTCTGGGTTTCTGTGGGACTTAAAAAGTTTTAATTCGCTGAAAGTCTTAAAGTCGCAGCATTAAATGTTGCGTGCACAGCAAAAAATATATACCTTATTATTTTATCTTCTTTTCCAATACAAAAATCTAAACATCCTTGGATTTATACTTGAAACAAGCAGTTGGCACCTCTGGTTTTCTGAGAAATTAAGTAAATTTAGGATTAAATCAAGACAACATTTGCACTGTAAAGTGATAACCGAGGAAGAACAAGTTTGTGTGCAAATTAAAGTATTGAATATCTGTTGGAAGTTGTATATTCAAACTTTGATGTACTGAAACATAACTCCTTGTGAGAGCATACTGATGTATTGCTTTGTTGAATTTATTCTTTAGATTTTCTTTACTTTGTCTTAAAGTCTCAGATGTACCTTCACAAAGTCCAAAAACAGAGAACTATCTAAAAGATAGATTTGTCCTAAATGCTTCTGTTTATATCACTCACTTTTTTTATTCCCTCCATCACAGGTTGAGTTCCCAGAGGCTCGCATTTATGAAGAGACCCTCAACATCTTGCTCTATGAGTCTCAAGATGGCCGCGGACCTGACAATGCACTGCTGGAGGCCACAGGGGGCGCCGCAGGTCGTTCCCACCACATCGACGAGGACGAAGAGAGGGAGCGCATTGAAAGAGTACGGAGGATCCACATCAAGCGCCCTGATGACCGCACTCACCACCACCAGTGACCCTGCAGTTTCTCCTCTTTTCAGTGCCTTAATAACTACCAGCGCTTCAGTTACACCCCTCAGTTTGCACAAGGACATGTCAGTTAAGTTTATCCCGAGTCTGCTTCCTTCGAGACACAAAGGGATACTCACAGAATCGCTAGCATTGATAATGTTACGTGAATATAGCATATAGGGCAGTGCAGCATTAACCTCAAACATCAGTTGTGCACTTTTGAGGACCTCACTAAAAAGATGAGATGGTGTAAATGTGAATAGAAGTGCACAGCAGATGGTTAGTTTTACTGCATTCATGACATTCCCTGAACATTTTGCCCTATTTGCTATTCATAAAGCAAATTCCAATCAATATATCAAGTCGATTAGCTAAACTGTCATTTACTTGTAGGTTTGCAGCAAATGGATATTTTCCAAATTTAGACGTCAGCCGTAGTATTTTTGTATTTGACATTATTTACCATATTTTTTTCTGTTTGAGTGAAGACTGTAGGGTTCCTAGTGCCTTATAGGTTAATCCTGTTCTTTTTTGAGTTTTTTTGTTGTTGTGTATTTTGTGATAGACGTTGGATTTTTGTGGCTTTTGAGTTTAGTTTATCCTTCTTTTCTTGTTTGGTTTGTTTGCTTTGAACTGAAGTGTTAGAGCCAGGATTTCACCATGCTGATAGTGTGTCAGGAAGTTTAACCGATTTTGAAAATGTCGGTGGGGTTTGACAGTCAAGTGATCAGTGAATTCAGTGAAGGAGGATATTATTATTGCCTTATGAGAAGAATTGAATCCATAACTCCCCAATTTTTACACTCATTAGAGAAGAGAGTCATATAAATTCTTAATCTGTCAATTTTCGTTTTATTATGCTTGGGCAAAAACATTTATGCACGGCTGCCCCTTGAGGATTGTATGTGCTGGAGTTTGGCCAAAAGAGGGCAGTGTAGTGTTATGGTGTTTTCCTTCATGTACATGAGGTGGCACTTTTTTTAAAGCAGTAATTGTCAAGTTTTCTATCCCCTTTTAGCTACAATTAGTAAAATAGATTATGCTATTAAATACCTTTCCGCTGCACTGTATTAAATTCCATCAAGTTAATTACGCTTCTGGGTTTTGTAAGTGATCGCATACAAGCAAAGAAACGTATGAGATGTAGTCAAAATTTTTATTTATTTACTCATTCAGTGAAAGTGATGGAGTTTGATTTTGGCCAAATTTATTGTCCTACAGTATCTTTAGTTTCCCCTGAACTGTTGATATTTTTATTTCTCCATTCAGAGCATCTCTGTGATTTTGCACATTTCAGTCTGATCGCTGCTTCTAGACTTCTCCTGACTTCTGTGTGCTCTGTCATTCTCCTAAGTCTTCTCAGGCTTTGCTCAGTGGACAGATCTGCTCATTAGTGGGTGGAAATGAGCCAATCTCACGCGTCAGTAACATGCGCTATGCTACATTAACCTCTCCGCCCGTGTCCGCCCCGCTCATACGAAACAGCTTCTTTTGGAAATCACTCTCAATGAATGGGTAGATGAGGGAAATTAGACGTCCTCGCTGCACTTCGCTTTCCACACCGTGATTGCTTTTAGTGCAGTAAAGAGAGGTGAGATTCTCATATCCTCTGTTTGTTGTGGTTTTAATCAGGCGCTGGAATGTATCGGCGATCAGTACAGACGTGTGTAATCTAATAAAGTCCCAGTGCTGTTTTCATAGTGTAATAAAGTCGACTCTCTCTGCTCTCTCACAGTTTGACCACATTGATTTGGATTATTGAAGCGTTTCGTTTGTCACGAGTCAATCATATCACACAAACCTGATCTCACAGCAAAACATTTTCACTTGCTCAACCAAAACCTTATATATAACCTTATATAATAAACTTATGGCCAACTATTTAAGTATAAAACTCTTAAATGAATGTTAACAGAAGCTCAGATCCTGATTTCCAGAGAATTTGATGAGAAATGGTCGAGTTGTCAACATCTCCGACTTTGATTTGCGACTTGAGTGTCTCTGCAAATCTGAGCATGGTTATTAAGAGAAATCACGTCAGGGAATTAACTGAGCTGGTGAGGAGATCTGGTCTGAGTTTCGTCTCTTTCTCTGAAGAGTTAGTCCAGCTCAGTCTCATCAGCGGTGTGTTGATAACAGAGCTGCTGTTGGTCAGCTTTAATCTGAAGTGGTTGAGGTAAATGACCCTCCTCCGGAACTGAAGTGTGTTAAACTCCACAGTCTCGCCGCTCGTCTGAGAGTCTCCCTCCCCATCTGACCGCTCATATCTGTCAGTCGGTCCTTCTTTCTCTCCACCTGTTTGACGTCTATAGAAAGGAATGAGGCAGAAACAAGGACCCTTCTAAGGCCTATGTTTCTTTTCTGAAATTCCATTTCATTCATTCATCCATTCATTCATTTTAATTATTATTATTATTATTTTATTTTATTTTGGATTCAGTTTTAATACTTGAATTACATTTGTAGAAATCAGAAAGCATGAAAATCATTCATTGAAATCATGAAACATAGCATTTAATAACAGCTTATTTTATTTTAACAAAAATATTTTAGTTTAACAAAAAATACATTTCTAAGACTCTATGAAATATATAAAAAAATTTTTTTACCAAATTCTTTGGTTTCTATTTTAATTTGTCTGGATTATATTTTAATGATTTAATTACATTTAATAATCAAAAGCATGGCTGATTCATTTAATTTATAAAAACAATGTAATTATTGTTGTGTAATTTAATTTTCTGGTGATAAAATGAGCGTATAAAACATATGCAATTTGAGCATATATTTTAATCAAATGAAAATTAAATGTATCTTTTGCAAACAAAGTGCTGCACAACGAAATTTATATTTAAAATTACATATCAAAAATGTGTGAATATTCCTCAAATATATAAAGTTGTAATAATAATAATTATTAATTATTATTATTACCTCAATATTACAAATACATTATTATTATTATTATTATTATTATTACATTGACATACATTGCACTGTACAATGGTCAATTATTTTTGTCACAATTTCTTTAAATTAAACCAAACTTTTATTTTGACGGGTTGCCGCAAAGATCTTTAAGTTGTTATTCATTCATATTTTTTATTCATGTTGATTTTTCTGACTGGATCCTGAGTGCCCTGCTTTCCCTGGTCTCTGGCTCTGTGTGTCTCTCTGGAGGAGGTTTGTATTGAGATGGGAGTGATTGTGAGAAGCTCATGCTGGGAGATGATTAAAAGCTGTCCAGCTTTATTGCAGCTCTTGTAGAGACACACAAATAAACCACTTCAGAGCAGGATAAAGCAGAGCAGCAACAACCGGCACCCGAAACGAGGCAGTGTACTGCGCTTGTGTTTTTGTCTTCTTCTAGATCTTTGTTTTGCTGTTGTTCAGTCTCATGGAGGTCTACTTCCACTTTAATCTGCTGCACTCAAACCTTCTGTACAAACTCATGCTGTTACTGTCTGTGTGCTCAATTGTGGAGTAATGGAAGCGTTTCAGACTCCCCAAACTTCTAAATCTGCAGGTGTACCTTCATTCAATAAACAACTAGTCTGTGTAGATATTTGTGCTGTTTAGTGTCATTGTGCCTTATTCAGTTCAAGAACTGCCCTTACACAATAGAATTCTAGCAGTTTTTTTCTTGTGCCTTTTAGTGGTGTCAATAACCAGTTGTTGCTTTTTTATAGTTAAATTTAGTGATGTCACTAACTAGTTGTTTTATTTTTCTATTGCTGTTTAGTGATGTCACTAACCTTCATTTTTCTAGTGCTTTTAAAGATGTCTCACCAACTATTTTCTAGCACTGTTTAATGTCACTAACTAGTTGTTTTTTTCTAATGCTGTTAAGTGATGTCAATAACCAGTTGTTTTTAGTGATGTCACTAACTTGAGTTGTTTTTCTGAGTGCTGTTTAGTGATGCCACTAACCAGTTGTATTTAAGTGATATGTAATAGTTGTTTTTTTCTAGTGCTTGTTTAGTGATGTCACTAACTTGGTTGTTTTTCTAGTGCATTTAAGTGATACTAACCAGTTGTTTTTTCTAGTGCTGTTTGAGTGATGTCACTAACCAGTTGTTTTCTAGTGCTGTTTGTGATATTCACTAACCAGTTGTTTTTAATGTCACTAACCAAGTTGTTGTTTTTTCTAGTGCTGTTTAGTGATGTGTAACGTTGTTTCAGTGATGTCACTAACCAGTTGTTTTTTTTCTAGTGCTGTTTAGTGATGTCACTATCCAGTTGTTTTTTCTAGTGCTGTTTAGTGATGTCACTAACCAGTTGTTTTTTCTAGTGCTGTTTAGTGATGACACTAACCAGTTGTTTTTTTCTAGTGCTGTTTAGTGATGTCACTAACCAGTTGTTTTTCTAGTGTTGTTTAGTGATGTCACTAACCAGTTGTTTTTTTCTAGTGTTGTTTAGTGATGTCACTATCCAGTTGTTTTTAGTGATATCACTAACCAGTTTTTTTTCTAGTGCTGTTTAGTGATTTCACTAACCAGTTGTTTTTTCTAGTGCTGTTTAGTGATGTCACTATCCAGTTGTTTTTAGTGATATCACTAACCAGTTTTTTTTCTAGTGCTGTTTAGTGATTTCACTAACCAGTTGTTTTTTCTAGTGCTGTTTAGTGATGACACTAACCAGTTGTTTTTTTCTAGTGTTGTTTAGTGATGTCACTAACCAGTTGTTTTTTCTAGTGCTGTTTAGTGATGTCACTAACCAGTTGTTTTTTCTAGTGCTGTTTAGTGATGTCACTAACCAGTTGTTTTTAGTGATATCACTAACCAGTTGTTTTTTTCCAGTGCTTTTTAAGTGATGTCTCACTAATTTTTTCTAGCACTGTTTAATGTCACTAACTAGTTGTTTTTTCTAATGCTGTTAAGTGATGTCAATAACCAGTTATTTTTTAATGATGTGTCAATAACACATTTTCTTTATAGTACTGTTGTTATTGATGTATCACTAACCATTTATTTTTTTTGTAGTGACATGTAGTGATGTCACTAACCAAGTGTTTTTTCTTTCTATTTTTCTAGTGCCGTTTACTGATGATTTTAGTGATGTGTCACTAATCGGTTGTTTTTGTAGTAATGTTTATTTACGTAGAGTCAAAACAGTCTTAAGCGGTCCTTTAGTGAGACTCTGAATAATCCCAGCCAGTATTTCCCATGATTCAACACTCTGTTTTTGAAGTGATGATAACAGTGATGATTTGTTTGTTTGTTTGTTTGCGTCTCAGTTCTGGTCTTGGTTTACGTTCTGCATCTCATTAGCACAGATAGTTGTGTCATAAATGTATCACGCTTAAGTGTGATAAACACAAATGCTAATGTGGCTTGTTAAAATGTTCTGAAATATAAAATGGAAACATCGGCTCTAATGGCAACAAGCAGACATACAAAAACATGTACAAACATACAAATACAGCCACATGTAGTGCACATGTCCTTCAAAGCAGGGTTATTATTGTGAACTAAAACAAAAAACAAAACAAAAAACAAAAAGATCTAGGCCTATTACTAGAAATAAACCTTAACTGAAAGGAGATTATTTGTAGTGATATTTAGCACTAACCAGTTGTTTTTGCCTAAAAAACCTACCTGAAATAATAATAATAATAATAATAATAATAATAATTATTATTATTATTATTTATTTATTTATTTATTTATTTTTATTTCAGGTTGCAAATATTTCTTGTTTTCATTTAATTTAACTTGATGCATTAAAATAACTAAAATAAAAGATAAAAATAATCAAAACTATGTAGACATATTAAAAAAATAAATAAAAATGATAAAAACTAAAAGTGAACTAAAACAAAAATGAAAACAGGAAATATAAAATAATTCAAAGATTGATTAAAACAAAGTATTATACTATCTCAAAATATTAAAATAACACTGTTTGGAAGACTGTTAAATTAACTAAACTCACTAGACCACTTTAACTGGACCCAAAGTAAAATATTATATTAATCAAAATATGAATTATTCATCATTGGTGATACAAAATGAGTTTTCAAAGTAAAAAAAGTTTCTTTGAAATTATAGGGGAAATTCACAACCTATTTCTGAGTGAAAACTGTTTTTTTACACTAATGCATTTTAGTTTGTTATTGCTGTTTTTGGTCTGTTAAGGAGCTTTTGTCTCCTGTCATTGGCTGTATGTGTCTGAGCTGTTCCAGCACCGCAGTAATGATCATGACATGAAGCGATCTCAGTCCGTAAGCCCCTCCGATGGCCGCTGGTGTTTGCAGACGCTGAGGATGCAGAACATCTGTAGCAGCAGGTGTCACTGACCGCCGACGCCTCGGGCCGGTCATGGATGCGGGAGAGTTAGAGTCCAGCGAAGCGAGGAGCGTGCATCTGTCCTGCAGTCGCTCGGTGGCAGATCTGCACGGGTCACACCTGCTTTACATGCACCTGCGATCACGAACCCGCGTGCCACCAGACGGACAAGCACACACTAACAAGGAAAGAAGTTTACTGCTACAGCTGGTATTCAGAAGTGACTATGAGTGTGCGATTTCTAGCTGCTAGTGACACCAAACTGAATTACAACTTGTTTCTAGACAAGTTTTCCAAATATGTCCATATGTTTTCACCTAATAAGAGAATTACCTAAAAAAAAACAACAACACAGCCATTAAGATCTCAAACTAAAACTACTGCACAGCTCTTTTGCACTTTAACAATAATTGAGCTAATTTATAGATAAGACCAAATTTCAAAATTTTAAATGCATGGAAATTAATAATAATAATAATAATAATAATAATAATAATAATATACATTACTTTGTTACAGCCTAGAATTAAACTGCTGGTTTTGTCTGGCCAGAGGAGAACGGCACACTATTTCAACACATTATTTCCCTGTTTAATACCGTAAAGCTGCTTAGACACAATCTGCATTGTATATAAATAATGCTGACTTGACTTGACATTTCCATGCATTTTCAATAATAGTAATAATAATAATAATAATAATTGTTGTTGTTATTGTTATTAATTAAATTCTGTATTAAATATTCTTTTTTACTATTATGTTTGCCTCAAATATAATTTAACTTAGCTCCTCTGTGTGTGTACAAATATAAGTTTTTTTTAAAAATCTCTATCAAATAATCTTTAACAGACTAACATTTATTGGGAAAACTCTTGGAAATTCATTGGTGAAAAAATTAGGAAAACTTTTTTTAACAGCTAAATTATATTTTGAAGCATTTCCTAGTTATGTTTGACTTTAAAAAAAAACAAAAAAAAAAACTTTTTTGTAGAAGTCGCTCTTTTGTTTGTTTAAACCCCCCCCCCCCCCCCCCCGGTTATCCTCTAATCATAAACAAATGGGAAGTCCTGAAAATTCATTGGTGAAAAGTTCGGGAGATTTGTATAACAGCCAAATTATATTTTGAAGCAGGAAAACAAGTAGGATGTTGGTGGTTTTAATGACTGAAAATGCATTTAAAAACTTTAGAAGTGTAATTATAAAGCAGCATATTTCCCCTGATTTCAGCTTGAGCTCTAAACTGATTTCACGGCTCTCTCTTTAACTAACGACTAACCCTCCGGATCATTTCATTACGTCTAATGCATTCAGAGAAGTTTGAGAGTGCCAGTGCAAACTTTCTCTTAAGTATGACCTATTTTATTTGTCACTATTGTTGTTGTTTTGTCTTGAGGGAGGAAATATTGTTTTAATTTATGTGTGACAAAATAAACACTCGCTTAATATCAAATGCAATTAAATAACCGTTCATTGGGAGTTTCATCTGAAACTGCAACTTCAAATACATGTTTAAGACAATCTGTAGTTTCTAATGTAATATTTATTACAATCAGCAGGTAATAAGTTGAATTTAGACCTGGTATATGTGTGTGTTTCCATCACATGAGCCGCGGGTCGCGTTAATTTCCTCCTTGTCTTGTATCTGACAGCGATAACAGACGGACAGGTTATGAGTTTGATAATGACGTTTATATGTTCGCTCCTGTGAAAGTCAAGGCTTTGATGTGTGTGATGATCTTCTTCTGTTTGTGTTGTTGTTGTGGAAAGATTAATAGAACGGTTTTGAGGCTGTGTGTTTGTCCTCAAGGACGCTTTCCTCTTCATCTTGTTTATTTGGGAATGACAGCTCTCTTTCTCTCTATCTCTTGACTTTGAGCTGTCTGAGATAAATGATGACAATACACTGCCAAAAACTTGCATTGCTGTCTTGTTTACCAGGACAAATATCTGAACATTCGGAAATCAAGATAAGAAGCAACATAAGTCAAGTCTTCTTTTCTGAAAACGTATCACAATTAAGAGTTTATTCTTAAAACAAGAAAAATATCTGCCAGTGGGGTTGTTTTATTTTTGAATTAAGTTTATTTTTTCTGACCGCACTGACAGATTTTTTTCTTCTTCTAATTTTAAGCATAAACTCACTTAATTTTAATACATTTTTTACAAGAAAACAAAACTTTATGCCATTGTCCTAATCAAGTAAGTAAGAGTAATCTTTTTTTTTTTTTGCATCTATTTTTTTTTTCTTTTTTTACTTTCTCATGACAACATTTGACAACAGACCACAAAGGGTCTGTCAAGTGCTAAAAAGGACACTTTTGTTTTTTGTTTTTTTCAGAAAGCTCATGAATGAGCTTTAAAGGGATAGTGCACCTAAAAAAGAAAACTCATTGCTGTTAATTTACTCCCCCTCAGGCCATCCAAGATGTAGGTGACTTTTTTTCTTCAGTAAAACAGTAAAGAAGATTTTTAGCTGAAACCGTGATTCTTGGTGATTCAAAAAATGTAGGTAAATGGCTACCGGCACTTTGAGAGACAAAAATACTTATACAGACAGCACAGAATTAATGCTCGTGGCTCCTGACGATATTTTAAGATCTTATGTAGTGAAACGACTGGTCTGTGCAAGAAACTGAACATTATTTAAAACATTATTACCTGTAATCCAGAGCCTCAGACAAACGGGGAAATCTGATTCTTTTCCATGATCTGATTCTTTCAGACAGTTCATTTCAGGGATCTGAATCAGTTCACTAGTTTGTATGGGTGTAAATTGAATGGTTCGTCACGATACGATACAATATCGATATCGATTCTCATACCCAGCGATATGATATTTGACGATACCCAAAAAATTCTACGATACTATTATGATTTGATTCAATACAGGAGCATATCGATCGATATTTCGATATAGGCCTACCTATTTTAAACAACCATCTACATTTTTGTTAACTCACAAATGCAACCAAAATATATAACATTAACATTTATCAGAAATTTTCACATACCTCAATTGGGACATTCACAACAACAACAAAAAAAAATAGGCCTATACACTTTTTTTTTTTTAAATAATAAAGAAAATAAACAATTGGAAAAAAAAAATAAAAATCTGGCTGCTACTATGGGCTCAGTGCTGAAAATCATTTCTACAGATAACCAAATTACAAGCAAAAGCAGAAAATAAATACAATAGAGCAAAGACGCAAGTTCAACAAACAGTGCTTTTCAGGTTTTTCAGCTCAGTCTAAAAGAAATGTCCAGGTATGCTACAGAAATGCAATAATCAAATGTAAAATAACAACATAGTCTTCATTGTATAAATTAAATATAGATTAATCATTTTTGATGTTACCAAGGTTATTTAGTCAGGAGCAGTGAGCACTTGTATTTTTCTTTGACAGCATTAGATTTATTATTAGTTTGCTTTCATTTTAAGAATGAAAGCACAGATTTAATATAGCCTACTGATACACATGCGTTTTCTTTCTCAACTGTTTACGTTAAGACATGTGCCTAACCGACTGTATTTACTAGGATATTCACCAAAACGTGCATTTTATGTAATTTTGTCTGTATTTATTCATCCATGCACAATAAAGCGGAAGAGAGCTCAATTTAGTATTCGCGCGGTGAATAGATGGACATTATGTGAAAATGTGGACAGTGCCAAAATATAGGTGCCTATTTATACTACAGATATTGATATATTACGCGTGGCATCGATGCATCGTATCGTCAGACATCATCGAAATATCGATCCATACTGATGAATCGTTACACCCCTACTATTTTGTTTACATGATCACACAATGACGTATACACAATTATATTATTAAAGCACCAAAACGTGGATGTTTTTCATGTCTAAAGCATATAAAGTGAATTTATAATATGAATAAATTTATTCATGAACTTAACCATTTGTCTGAGGCTCTGGATTACAGGTAATAATGCTGTAAATAATGTTCAGTTTCTTGCACAGACCGATCGTTTCGCTTCATAAGACCTCAATATATCATCAGGAGCCACAATAATTAATTTGATTTATTTTAGTCTGTATATGTTTTTGTTTTGTCTCTCAAAGTGTAACCACTGACTTGCATTTTATGAATCACCAAGGAGCACAGTTTCAGCAAAAAAAGAGAAAAAAATCTTTACTGTTTTACTGAAGAACAAAAATTGAAAGACCTGAGGTTGAGTAAAATAACAGCAACTTTTCATTTTTGGCTGAACTATCCATTTAATTCTGTTCCTTTTGTGTTCAGCAGAAGCAAGTAAACATGCCGGTGAGTAAATGATGACAGATTTGTCATTTTTACTTGAATTATTCCTTTAAGCTTGATTGCTTTAAAAAAAAGTCGTCCCTTGATTGCAGTGTAAATAAGTCGTTTTATAGTCGGCGGCTGAAATGAATCACATTGTTGTGGTGTTTATTACGCTGAGTGACGGTTTTATGTGAATGAGAAGCAGATGAAACGCGAGCGGCGTCGTGTACGAGAACATGATCTCCCATTACAATTACACCGCCGCTGTCTCTGAGAAAAACACAAGCTCGCGTACTGCTGGAAATGAGATCTCAGAGGAGCAGATGATGTACGGTTTGGAAATCTAACGCTTTTAACTCTTGTTTTTAGATTAATGACGTCTGAGGGCGACATATGAGAGATCATGTCTGTGTTAATGAACAAATATAATTACTCCTGGAGAGAGACGGCACACGGGATGTGTTTGGAATAGTGCTCTAACATACTGGTACTATACATGCAGAGTATGCATACTGTGAACTATAATGATCTGTTACTTCTGATAAAGTGTGTTGTATACAACAGAGCAAACACTGCATGTGTTCCCCACAATGCAATGTGCTTGATTTGACTTCAACGTTCCTGTTTGATGAATAAAATGAAAGTAATTAGATGTTTTTAATCTATTTCTTGATGCATTATTTTACCAGACTTTTTTCTTTTCTTTTCTGTTTTTATATTAATGCATTAAATCGATTTATTTCTTGACTCATTATTTGACCTGAATGCCTTTTTTAACACATAAATTAATTTTTTTGTTTATTGATGCATTTTTAAAAGAAATGAATACTTTTATTCATCAAGGACACATTAAATTGATCAAAAATGACAGTAAAAACATTTATAATGTTACAAAAGATTTCGATTTGAAATGAATGCTGTTCTTTTGAGCTTTCTATTCATCAAACAATCCTGAAAAATTAAATGTATCTCAGTTTCCATCAAAATATTGTGCAGCACAACTGTTTTCAACATTGATAATAATCAGAAATGTTTCTTGAGCAGCAAATCAGCATATTAGAATGATTTCTGAAGGATCATGTGACACTGAAGACTAGGGCTGGGTATCGTTCAAAAATTTTCGATACCGATACCTTGAGTTCGATACCGGTTCCTGAACGATAATTTTTTCTCAAAAAACTTTGGTTTTAGTTTTTTCAGCTTGTTGACACTGATACAGACTCAAAGACTCATCTCCTGAGCCACTGCACAAAGGAATAAAATATATCCAACACAATAAATCAGTGCAAATAATTTTAATAAAGCTCAAATAGTTTTCAGTTTACACTAGTGTTTGTTCGTTTTAAAACGCATAGCTCAGACAGAATCTTCATTTCTATTCATTTATTCTAGGTTGTTAAAGACTTCAAGAAATTGAAAATCTTTATCCACTTTCATAAGTGGGTGTTTTATTTTCTTTCACCATACGTTTTATTGTTATTAAATTCTGTGTTGTAGTATGTCTAATTATTTGAATGCACAAAAACTAAGTTTATTCAAATTTATTCTTAAAATAGCCTTATGAAATGTTTTATTTTTCCTCAGAAATTGTGTGTTCTATATCTGGTTTTCAAATGAAGGCATAAAACATTCATTTCATTTATCTTTTAAATTACTGAAAATCAAACTTTATTTTGGCAAACAAAATTTTACTATTAAAATTAAAACGTGGAAGAAATGTTGTGTGATCATTACTTTAAAAAAAATATAAAGTTTTAATCATTTTAATAGTAGCCTAGTAGTGGCAGTATGTACACTATGCTGAACAATAGTAATATATTTCTGCCGCAGTGTCTTCCAAGTTAAACCGAACTTTTATTTTGACGTGAATACCTTTACAGTTCTGTGTGTGTATATGACATGACGCTAGTTTTACTCAAATCAAACGGTAAAATGCTCATGGAGTGACTCTCAGAGCAGTTCTGGAGATGTTGTTCATGTGTTTATGTCCTCATTTAGACGGCAGACGCTGAAATCACCGCGAGCGTCATGCGCGCTTCAGTCTGTGTGTAGTAAACGAAACCGCGCGATATAGAGAGCAGACCACTGCTCCGTACGCTTTTGAATCGCTCTCGCGGATGTCAAACACTGATCAATCAGCGCCGCGTCGCTTTTAGTCAAACACACCTAGTGCTGCAGGCTTATTGCCTCACTGACGTTGATGAGATTAACCCCTTAGGTATCGAAATTTGGTACCGAACGACAAGACGTTTTTCGATACTCGGTGGTATCGAGGCAATTCGGTCGGTGCCTAAAAAGTTTCGAACTCGATACCCAGCCCTACTGAAGACTGGAGTAATGATGCTGAAAATTCAGCTGCGCATCTCAGAAATAAATTACAGTTTAACAGATATTCACATTGAAAACAGCTATTTTAAATTTTAATAATATTTCACAATTTTCTCTGTATTATTGATTATATAAATGCAGCCTTGGTCAGTAGAAAGATTGTTTCTGCCATGGTGGGGGGGGGGGGGGTAATTGTGACTTTTTACTCTCACAATTCAGACTTTTATCACAATTGTGAGCTTATATCTGACAATTCATACTTTTGTTTGGACAAATATTGAGTTAAGAATGAGATACGACTTATATTATTTGATATTACTTCCAGAAATGGATGGTAAAGTGTGACAACAACACAAACACAGCTGTGTTGTTCTCTGATGCTCTGTTAGCAATGAAATGCATGTGATGTGACATCCAGATAAAGTCACATGCATCAATACATCTCAGTTGTGTGTGATGTGATTAACATCGCTCTAAACCCAGCCGATTATACGCTGAGCCTCGGGCTAGTTAGTTTAGATAACAGATTTACACGTACTTACAGCGTTCTGTCATCTATTATCCTCCTGTTATATAATCCTCTCATCTCAAGCGCTCAAACACAGCACAAAAACCTTTCACTGCTGAGCTGCAACACTAGATACTTTCAGTTCAACTAGTTAACTAGTCGGTCTTAAGGAAAGCGGATGTGTAGCCCTTCTCTGACAGAGACTCTAATGTCTGTAACCTTTCATTGCACTAAACTATCATGGTCCTTATTCAATAATAATGCGGACAGCAGCGCTCACAGCAGATGATTTAAAGTCTGACAGTAATTGTGTTGAGATGTATTATTGACGGTGTTGGATGAAGTTAGTTTAAGTGATGCAGCTTCTGTAGGCTTTAACAAATACACATACTAACTAGTGAATGGTTAAAGAGGGTTTAGAGTGCTAACAGTCTGTCATGATGCCAAATATCTGTCTGAAAAGCTGTGTCTTTACATTCATCTGCTTTAAAAACACCTCTGCTAAAAATATTAAAGTAACACCTGAAAGCATTTCGGACGTTTTGTCTTGTATTAATATTAAATGTTCAACAGAGTTTTTTGTTAATTCTTCAGTTGTTGTTCCCACCATGAAGAAAATACATAATGAATAATTGAAGGAACGAACAAACGAATGATTGTTCAAACAAATAAAAATGTTAAATCCAAAAACATCTACTGGGTTACTAAGATGTCAAAATAAATGGTTTGGTCCAGGTCCAGGTGGATTTTCTATGCTAATTTTGGTGGAAAATCTGCAGAATGGCTGTAAACATATTAAAACGTGTTGAATTGAGCCGAGGGTAATTGAACGCTTCTATTGGACGCTGAAAGCATCATCAAGTAAGCCAGAATATTAAATGAACAATCACGGGAGAGATGTGAAGACGTTAAATGATGGATGGATTTTTCTGCAGAAATCTCATGTTCTCATTCCATACAGACCTGAAGAACAGCTACTCGTTAGCCGCAGTTTGTTTAATAGATGAAGTGCTGTCATGACAAGATAGAAACACGTGTGTGTGTGTGTGTGTGTGTGAATCTCCTAAAGCTCGTGTAATTCTCATTTTCTGTGGTCATCTGTGTAGCTGTAATCACATTTGTGTTAATGATCTGTTGACTAATGGCCGTTGTGTTAATTCCCGTTGACTGGTGTTTGCAGGGCATCACCGCAGAGTTTCGCCTGCGTTCGCCAATAATTGGCACTGGTAAGATTTCACACGCTGGCCATTTGAATCGTTGTTTTCTGAGGGAATAAAGCATCACGGTTGCTCGCTAATTGGCGTTAGCGGTTGCTGTGAGTGCTTATTTTGTACCGACTGATAAGGTTTTATTAAATCTGGTTTCCATGCAAATGCCAGGGGATAATCAGCGCGGTGATGTGTGTGTGTGTGTTGTGTAATTGTTGTGCTCACAGACATAATTGCATGCGTTTGTGGAAACCCTGAGTGTGAAAACTGCAGCAGTGTGTTTGTTCTTTTATTCTTCATTCGTTTTACTCAGTTTGTGGTAGAGAGGGTCAACAGAAACCTGTACAAATAACAATCTCCATGTTTTGTGTCTGAATCAGAGTTAAAACTGCAGCATACTGACATTTTCAGCTGGGCATTTTGAGCATTTTCAGCTCATTTGTTTCCATTTTTTTTCCTGGTAACAAGCTACTTTTTTAACAAATAGAAGCGTAGCTCCTGTTTTTATATCAAATTGTTTGCAGTTTTACTGCCGGATGAAATTTAAGCAATAATCCAACCTGAACTGTCTCTGCTTTGGTTGCAAAAGTTCATGTAATTGTTCATAAAACCATTTGTAAAACCAGAAAATCCAAAGACTTTACAGAATAAATTACAAAAAAAAATCGTGCTTCAGTTTCATGACAGGGTTGTTATAGTTAAATAAAACCATAAAAATATATAAAAAAAACATTTTCGTTACTTGAAATAAATTAAATGTTGTCTGAAATAAAGTAAATAATGAAAAAAAAACCCACCTTGAACTTATTTTATTTCAGCTACACTGTAAAAAAAAAAAATCAACGTTATAAATCATTTTTAATTTAATTAATTTTTAATTTAATAATAACATTCTTACTACTATACATCATAATACATCTTGATGTACTAACATAACTAAAACAGAAAAGATACTAAAAAAAAAAAATACTAATAAAGATGACAAAAACACAACAAAATTGTCAAAACTTTAAAATAAAATTGAAAATATAAAACAAAAACTAATTTAAAATGAGTAATGTAATATAATAGTATTTCGGTTATAATAAAATAACACAATTGAGTGTCATTTCATGGTTTCCTTGTTTTTGTAGCAAATTATTTAATAAAACATTGCATAAAACATTTCATTCTAAAAAGATACTGCAGCCTAAAATAGCTACAATAATGTTAGAAGCTGTAATTGCTAGTTCGGAAATCTGATTCATTTTCACAAATTGGTTCTTTTGAATAAACTGATTAAAAAAAAACTTGATTTTGTTTGCCCACTGAAATGAAATGATCAGTCTATCATTTTAATGGTAGGTTTATTTGAACCGTGAGAGACAGAATAACAACAACAAAAAAAAATCCAGAAAAACGCATTTCAAAAAAGTTATAAATTGATTTGCATTTTAATGAGTCAAATAAGTATTTGATCCCCTATCAATCAGCAAGATTTCTGGCTCCCAGGTGTCTTTTATACAGGTAAGGAGCTGAGATTAGGAGCACTCTCTTAAAGGGAGTCTCAGCTTGTTACCTGTATAAAAGACACCTGTCCACAGAAGCAATCAATCAATCAGATTCCAAACTCTCCACCATGGCCAAGACCAAAGAGCTGTCCAAGGATGTCAGGGACAAGATTGTAGACCTACACAAGGCTGGAATGGGCTACAAGACCATCGCCAAGCAGCTTGGTGAGAAGGTGACAACAGTTGGTGCGATTATTCGCAAATGGAAGAAACACAAAATAACTGTCAGTCTCCCTCGGACTGGGGCTCCATGCAAGATCTCACCTCGTGGAGTTTCAATGATCAAAAGAACGGTGAGGAATCAGCCCAGAACTACACGGGAGGATCTTGTCAATGATCTCAAGGCAGCTGGGACCATAGTCACCAAAAAAAACAATTGGTAACACACTACGCCGTGAAGAATTGAAATCCTGCAGCGCCCGCAAGCTCCCCCTGCTCAAGAAAGCACATGTACAGGCCCGTCTGAAGTTTGCCAGTGATTCAGAGGAGAACTGGGTGGAAGTGTTGTGGTCAGATGAGACCAAAATCCAGCTCTTTGGCATCAACACAACTCGCCGTGTTTAGAGGAGGAGGAATGCTGCCTATGACCCCAAGAACACCATCCCCACCGTCAAACATGGAGGTGGAAACTTTGGGGGTGTTTTTCTGCTAAGGGGACATGACAACTGCACCGTATCAAAGGGACGATGGACGGGGCCATGTACCGTCAGGACCAGGGCATTGAAAATGGGTCGTGGATGGGTATTCCAGCATGATAATGACCCAAAACACACGGCCAAGGCAACAAAGGAGTGGCTTAAGAAGAAGCACATCAAGGTCCTGGGGTGGCCTAGCCAGTCTCCAGACCTTAATCCCATAGAAAATCTGTGGAGGGAGCTGAAGGTTCGAGTTGCCAAAAGTCAGCCTCGAAACCTTAAATGACTTGGAGAGGATCTGCAAAGAGGAGTGGGACAAAATCCCTCCTGAGATGTGTGCAAACCTGGTGGCCAACTACGAGAAACGTCTGACCTCTGTGATTGCCAACAAGGGTTTTGCCACCAAGTACAGTCATGTTTTGCAAAGGGGTCAAATACTTATTTGACTCATTAAAATGCAAATCAATTTATAACTTTTTTGAAATGTGTTTTTTCTTTATTTTTTTGTTGTTATTCTGTCTCTCACTGTTCAAAAACCTACCATTAAAATTATAGACTGATCATTTCTTTGTCAGTGGGCAAACGTATAAAATCAGCAGGGGATCAAATCATTTTTTCCCCACTGTATTTAGTTATTTATTTTTCTCAAATTCCACATTCTCTGTTCTAATTTGACTGTATGTTCTGTTGTAATGGTTTAATGAAAGTGGTGTGTTCACACTGAAGCTCTGATGTGTTGATGTGCCGCTGCAGTGAAGTGTTTATTAGGTTTACTCATATCATAAATCACAAGCACATTATTGTTTGGTTTTTGACTGGACGATACTGGATAAAATCAGTTTGTTTTGTGTAATCTGTCTGAATCTGTTTATCGCTGAGAGCAGTAGTACGTCTGATGAGTTAAAGATGCGAGTCTCAGCTGAACGTTTGAAGGCAGACCTGCGGTGCTGCTCCTGCAGGAGGAGATCACGAAAGAAAACCACTGTGCGTTAATTAACATTTTAATTGCTGTAATTTTCCTATGCACGTTTACTCAGCTGTTACATGTGCAGCTGCTTTCATAATGATAGAAGCAGCTGGAGTTCCTGCTGGAATATTCCTCATCCTAAATGTAGTGTGAAGAAAGCTGCACCTGTGAGAAAAACACTACTTTAATGCTGTTAGCCAGCCAACAGGGAACCTTCACAACTTTCTGAGAACATTCTCCAAGTTCTGAACAAACATTCTTCTAATAGAACGTTTGTTCAAAGTTAAAGGCTTTTAATAATGTTCTCAAAACACTATTTATACATCAATCATGGAACATTATTTCTGAAACATTTTAGTTGGACGTTCATTGAACACTTTTAAATGTTACTGCTTGTTTCAGAACATTTACAGAACAGTCAAAAGTAGCATTTCCATAATGTTCGCACAATTCTAAAATGGAACATTCCAATAATGTTTTCACTAATGTTTGCATTACCAAGAAAAAAAAAACGTTTTTAAAACATTTAGAAAACATTTTGAATGTTAAGAGAATTTCAGACAGAACATGCATAACTTAATGGCAGCGCTTACAGCATTTTCTTAGAATATATTTTTGTTAGCTGGGGGTGATTTTGCCTAATTTCTAATTTTTTCCTAATAATTTTTCCCCTTTTTTTGGGGTGTGCTATTTATTTATTTATTTATTTATTTGTTTGTTTGTTTGTTTGTCTTTTTAAACTAGCAATTTGCAAGAGTTAACTGTAAGTCTACTTAAGTGTAATTTCATATAAACCTATTTATTTGTAGTGTTGTTTTTGGCGGCCTGTTTTAATTTTAGTTTTAGTCTAGTCTTTGTGTGAAGCTGTCATTTTAGTTTTTATTAGTTTTAGTCACGTTCTTTAGTCTAGTCAAGTTTTAGTCAACTAAAAGTCTGAGCATTTTAGTCTTATTTTAGTCAGAATTATCCATGACTGTTTTCGTCTAGTTTTAGTCGATGAAAACTGATGACATTTAGTCTAGTTTTAGTCAAAAAAATTGTATTTTAGTCTCTTTTTAGTAATGCAATTCTATTTAACCCAGTCAATATAGTATAAGTACTAGTAGTATAGACGAAACCAAAATTTTCTTTTAGCCAAACCCATTTCAAACAAGGTTATCGTATTATATTATTGTTACCTTATAGACTCAAGAATACATCCATTCCAGACACGGAAGATGCTCTGATTTGAATTTACAACATTTATTTTACCAACCAAACATGTTAGAAGTACACACGCATACATTTTCTCCCAAAGACGAACCCCGGCTGGCCGGCCAGCCATTGGTACTTTGTTTGTTGTCGTCTTCTAAATAATGCCGCGAGTGGGGCTTGAGGAAGTGACGTCGCCTGCGTCTGCGCAGTGCGACCTGGTGCAGCCGCTGAAGTGAGATACAGGAAACAGAAATAATGCAAAATAATAATAATAATAACGCAACTAAACGAGACGAAATAACGTCATAACATTTCGTTTCGTCTCGTTTTGGTCAACGAAAATGAAAAAGACATTTTAGCATAGTTTTTATTTTGTATACCACATTTAGTCTTGTTTTTATTCGTCAACAATATTGCATTATACATTTAATTATAGTCATCGTCACATGACCAGCATTTACGTTGCGTCTCGTCTTCGTCACGTGATAAAGGTTCGTTGACGACGATATTTAGTCATAATTTTCGTTGACGAAAGCAACACTATTTATTTGATTGAACTAATTTGGATTATAATTATTTTTCTTGTTTGTGTAAAAAGAAATACATTTGCTTTGCCTAATTTCTTATTTATGTATTTATTTATAGATTGACTGATTGATGTATGTATGTATGCACACTGCACTAAGCCTCACATTTCTTAAAGGTCCACTGAAGTGCCTTGAAACACGCAGCATTATTCTATGGGGTGACGTAATTTCAACTGAAACAGGAAGACAAGGCGGGACATATCGAGCATCCCCGCCCCCTTTTTATAATAGCCAATAGTGTTTTGTTTATATCTGCTCGGGCCAGAGCCATTGAGCTCGGTAGAGCCACAGTCTAATAGATTACCCCCTAGATTCAATATGAAACTCTTACTAAAACAAAATAGTGATCATAATCACGCTGAGGCTGTGTAGTTTTAAAAGTGTTTAATATATGCCGACTCGCACATACGATCAGCTGCGTGCGATCGCGTCTCTGGACCGGAGCCAAAAGTCCGGATCAGGGGTGCGTTTCCCAAAAGCATCGTTAGATATCTATGGTGGTAAGTCCTATTGAACTCTATTGATAACGACGTAACTTGCAACCATAGTTGCTTTTGGGAAACGCACCCCAGACTGTGTGCGCTGCCACGGTACTTCTAAATGCAAATTTTGTTACTGTTTTGGGGCACACTGCCTTATAGATAACCATAAGACTAACATATTGATACTAACACCTAAAAAACTTTAATTTTGATTTCACGGGGACTTTAAGTAAAATCCGTTTTTCCAATGATTTTGAGGATTTTTGTTATTTTTTAAATGTGTAAGTAAGAGTAATTGTTATAAGAAATCTTATCAAGTGTGTTTGGTTCGCTGACCTCAGTGCTTACTACTGTGTGTAGTGTAATCATGCAAGGTGACCGAATCATCATGTGGTTTGTTTAGGATGAGTAAACTCAGATCGGATGCTCTCCTCTCATCTGTTGCTGTGAGTGCATTGGTTATTGCCCATCTTTAATGGATCATGTGGAGTGTTTGTGATTATGATGCTGGCTCTCATACAGACATGTGCGACGCTTTCAAACACTGAGGCTTTAAAACAGGCGCCTTCTGAGCACAGCAAGATATTCATTGAGGAAAATCAATTCTAGGACAGGACTTGATTTCATCCGTGAGAAATTGATTAGACGGTGAAAAGTGTCTCTATATGAAAACTAAGAGGATTTGATGTCAGTTGCACAGGAAAGTCATTTCAGAAGCTATTATTATTTTGATGAAACATATCTCAGCATGCAAATACTAGCGCTGTGCTTTCACAAGTACATACTGCACTCATCTGTCAGCCTTCACATGACGGGAATCAATCGCTCTGTCAGATCTCCAGAGGTCGTTCTCTTCTGGATAAAGGTGAACGTTCTGTCGCGTTCATTATTCAAACTGAAAATAATATTCTCAAAAGACAGATAAAATGACACGGTGGCAGTTATTTTGTTAGTTAGTGTTTCATTATTGAAAGCGGCGTTTAAATCGTCAGTCTGTGAACTCCGCAGAGATCATTAAGTACAAACGGCGTTTGATGATAGACGTCCAAATGGCGGCGAGCTCTTTTCATTTGGAGAAAAGCACCGCATGGCCCTTCAGAGGCAATTTGCTCTTCCATTTCTATTCAGTCGGCGTCATTAATGTGACGGAAGGACAATCATCTTCACACTCCAACACTTACTGCAGAAATCGCTGCGGTTCTGCTGAAGATTCGAGGTGCATGATGTTCAGATGATCCTAAATGTATTGCTTGCATATGTTTTTTTGTGAAATTTATGACCAAAAACTACTTTTGCCTGAACGCTTGATGGTTTTGTCCATTACCTGCTCAAAATGGTTTGGACAGTATGTTCAAAAATAAATTTTTGACAAACCTAGAATAATATTTAATATAAAATATATAAAAATTTATAATGCAATAAAAGCAATAAAATTCATATTTTGGTATTTTATAAAATGTTGAATTAGCTTTTATATATTTTTAGTTTTTTTAATATATTATTTTAAGACTTTTAAGAATGATATTGTGCTTTTATCATATTGTATTTTTTTTCTTACTTTTATTTTTTTCCCTTCCAGTTTTAGTAATTTTAGTACTTGTCTTTTTTTGTTTATTTGTTTTGTTTTTAAGTCTTTCATCTCATATTTTTGATATACATCTAATCATTTTACTATTATTTATATAGTATTATAATATTTTGAATTAATATTATGATGTTTTATGATATTTTAAATAAGTTTTTATTGATATATTTTCAGTTTTCAGATTTATGTGCTTTTGTCATTTAATTTATTTGTATTTAAATTTTAATAATTTTAGTACTTTCATTTAAACTTATTGCCTTTATCAATGCAACATTTCTAATCACCAAATAAATATTAAATAAATTTTTTTATTTTGTTATTTTATTATATTTTTAGCTTAGGGAACCTATTTATAATTTTAATTGGTTTTAACAATAACAACCCTGATTTATATTAATTCATCTTAAACTAGTAGTACAAAAACATAACAAAAATACAATATTTAATATAATAACCAGCTTAAAGTGGCACAAAGCCTCACATTTCTGATGTAAAACTAGTTTTTCCAATGATTTCCAGAATTTCCGTTGTGCAAAGTACCTGTTTTAAGAAATCTAACCAAGTATGTTAAGATGCACGCTGTATTGCATGCAACTTCTGACTAAATTGACTGAAATTCTTGACTAAAAACTCTTGCACCTGAACGCTTGATGGTTTTGTGGAGAGTTTTGTCCATCACCTGCTCAAAACGGCTTGGAAAATGTGCTCAGAAGCTGAGTTTTGTGGTGCAGGAGCGCTGCACAAATGCTCAATGTCCTCGCTGCAAATTCCCAAGCAGAGCTGGATTTTGCAGAGGCGTTTGGCTGAAGGCACGCTGATAAGAGCGGGACTGGCTCATGCATGAGGACACGGCGCTCCTCTAAGCCAGATTCTCCAGCGCTGAAGCACAGAAGTGGAACATGAAACGGCCTCAGAACTAATGACCGTAATTCCCTCTGATTTCCCTTCAGACGCGCCGAGCTGGAGACTTCAGTCCGAGTCCACATCTGACCTGCTTCACAGACGGATGACGCGTCAAGACTTTGGGATAATTAATGTTTCTGAATTAAGTCTTTTCTGCTCGCCAAGGCTGCAATTATTTGATCAAAAATACAGTAAAAATTGTGAAATATTATTGCAATTTCAAACAGCTGTTTTCTATGTGAATATCCATTAAACTGTAATTTATTTCTGTGATCAAAGCTGTATTTTCAGCATCATTACTCCAGTCTTCAGTGTCACATGATCCTTCAGAAATCATTCTAATATTGGGCAGCACAACTGTTTTCAACATTAATGCTGCTGTTTTCTCTCGTCTGAGCAACATAATCAATCTCTTTCCTTTTAAAAGTCATAGAAACGCTATAATGGATTTTTTCTTCTGAACACAAAAATGATATTTGTTGTAGTTTTCATTCACGACTGTAGACATCTCTGTGAAAAGAGTGCGTGAGATGCTCTTCTCTGCAGGGAGTGAAATCTCTCCTGTACTATAGTAAAACATCCTTGAGCTCTTAGAGAGTCATTAGGAGCTGGAATCGATCGTGTCTCAGACTGCATACGTGATGTTTCTCTCACCACACTTTTAATTGCTTTAATTAGACAGTGTTCTGGCTGATAGAGATGAATGGGCCGGCTGTGTTGGGGATGCTGTTGATTAAGTAAACACAATGCCAATAATGATCCACTGAACAATTCCCTACAGTTTACCAGGGAATGTGCACAACACAGTTTACTCCTGAATGAAATATGAAGACTAACATTGTGAATTCACACCATAATATCAGAGTTAAACTTTTCTTTTCTTTTCTTATTTAAATGGCTGCAATCCATTTCAGAAGTCATACCATCATATTTATTTATTTACTTTCATTTTCTAGATAAATGTAGTATATTTTAATACAATTTATTAATATTTTATAGAAGCAAAACAGTGTTTTGTTTTATTTATTTTAATTTATTTTATTTTAATTTAATTTATTCAGTCTAGTTCCATAATCTTTATCTTATTGATTGCTTGATTAATGGATTGATTGAAACTTGTATTTATTTACTAGATAAATGTAGTAAGTTCTAATACAGTTTATGTATTTTATTTTATTTTATTATTTTTTATAGAAGGAAAACAGTATTTTATTTTATTTTTATTATTTTTTTAATAGAAGGATTAAAGTAATTAGGACTGCAATCCATTTCAGAAATCATCCTTTTTTTTTTTTTTCAGTTCATTTCAAGAATCTTCATAATCTGGTGAACTTATGTTGCTATAAGGGTTTTACAGTTTTCATTAACAATTCTCTGTCTAAACAGATTCAAAGTAAGATTCATGGCAACTCACTATATTTTATTTTAAGGATCTTCAACCATCTTCACGCAGATTCACTAACTACTCATCTCCAGGTTCTTTAATTAAACCCGTCCTTGGTATATCTCATTTCGAGTTGATGCAGAACTTTTATGATTATTATATTCTCCTGAAACGTCCCAGCGCAGGATCTCTGGAGGGAGTATATGATAGTGTCTCAGTGCTACGCAGTCAGCATGTTTGTCTTGTTTGTCTGTTTTTGATAAGGATGCTCTCTCTTTGATCGTGGTTCCCCATCGGTCGGCTTCATTTGTCTGCAGAGATGTTTGGAGGAAGGCGTTGTGTGGGATGAGAGTCTCTAGAGTCTCTTCTTTTAAACAGCGCTTCATTAGCACCACTTTGATCTGATTGGAATTTAATGTGATGCGGTGAGAAATATACAGCTTATACAGAATTATGGATGATTGCAGTTCATATCGAGTTTATTGGCCTTTAAATAAGTCAAACTAAGTCATTACAGCATTTTATAATCAAATGCATTCAGGGTGGTTTTATTTAATGCCCTGCGGAAAAGAATATCACAGGTGAGATCTCTTTAATATCTCAAATAATTCTCCTATGCTGAAAAGAATATGGTTTAAGATGCAGTTTTCACTCAGAAATTGCTAGTAAATTCTCACAAATAATATAAACAAATGGCAAGTAACTAGGGGTGGAACGGTGCACAGATGTCACGGTTCGGGGGTCACAGTTCAATATGATTTCGGTACAACAGGAAAAAAAAATCTACTGTTCTCGGTTTCTTTTCATTTATTTTGAACAGACAGTAGTACAAATTACATTTTTTTCCAACTAGATGTGAAAATACTAAATATTATTACATTGTTAAATATAAAAAAATCTGCAGTACATATATACATACAAGGAATGAATTCTTGAAATATATTTGATTTTAGGGCTGGGCAAAAAAATCGATTTTTCGATTAATCATTTTTTTAATGTCGTCGATTCGATATCGATTCTCAAAAGCCGCGAATCGATTTTTTCCGGTATTTATTTCAGCACACATTTAAAACAAAATCTGATTAATGTGATTATTATCATTTGTCTTCTCCACTAGATGTCACCCTTATTTACCTTGCGCGATGTTTACAACAGAAAGCCTGTCATTCATTCAGTGCTTATCATGGCGGAGATACTGTTGATGAGAACCAAGAACAAAGCCATACGCATGATTCGTAATGCTCAGGTGAAATGCTATAGTAATGCTATAAATCTGTGGAAGCATTTGATATCACGCATTAGGCGCCATGATTTCCGCAATGAATGAATGAATGAATGTTTGTTTGCTACACACACACTAAAGCGCGGAGGACGCTCGCAGTGTTTTCATCTTCTGCCGTCTCACTATATGATGATATTAACACACGAATATCATCTCCAGCTGCTCTAAGAGTCATTTCATTAGCATTTTACCGTTTAATTTGAGAAAACTACCGTCATATCACATACACAGCAGCTGCAAGTTCCTCACGGCAACCCGTCAAAATAAAAGTTTAGTTTAACGTGCAGAAACTGTCAGAATATATTACTATTTAGCAGTCTTAAGACTCAATGCTACTACTACTACTAATAAATATTAATAAATCTTTATTTTTAAAGGAATAACCCCATTTGTTTTCTTTTTAATTTTAACAGTAAACCTCTGTTGTGCAGCACTTTGTTTGCCAAAAAATAAAAGGGTTTAATTTTCATTTGATTAGGATAAATTAATGTTTTATGCCTTCATCTGATTACCAGAAAAATTAAGAAGAACATTTTATAGGGCGCTATTATTAAGAAAGGACCCTATACAAAAAAAAGAATAGGTTTAAAATACAGGCCTGTGGTTCTTAATTTCTTTTTATTAATTCACCATTTGTAAACTGATGTTTACTGTTCATTTTTTAGAAATATCAATAACTTTTGTATTAAAACTATATTCACTGAATGTAATAAAAAAAAAAATCGAGAATCGAATCGAGAGCTTGTGAATCGAAATCGAATCGGGACATCTGAATCGATACCCAGCCCTATTTGATTTAGTTTACAGATAAACAAGAGAAAAAAACAATGCGACATGTAACAGCCTATATATGCTGAGTTTTAGTTCATTTTTGTGACACACTTAATTTGTCACAGAAAGGAAACTCAAATGGCAGAAAGCGACATCTTATTTGTTTTCTTTGTTTCACAAAAGCACAATGTTTTGTTTCATTGTGAGTGTACACAAATAAAAGCAGACCTTTATACACTGATGCATTATTAATAAGACAAAAAGAGTTTAAAGTTGATTCTGCTGGTATGAGGAAACAGTTGAAGTGATTGCGCTGGAGCGCACGCACACACACACACACACACACACAAAACATATCAGTTATTACTAAATTGACAGCACAGTTGGGTACTTTATCAAAATAAAATACAGTGAACCAAACATCAGCACACCCGCCTCTGTGTCACCGCTGGAACGTGACTGAAGTACAAAGCCTATAATTTACATTATAAATAATAGTTTAGCATTCAGATAAGTTACATCGCAAATATGGAAATATTATGGAATATTTGGATTTCTGCTGAATGAGAGAGGTAGGATACACGAGCACAAAGCCCCATTTCGCAAACAGTTGAGTGCGCAAGCCTTTAAAGTATACTCCTTTGTGAGTCTATGTGAGAGAGTGAGAGATGCGTTCGGAATCAGCACATGGTCATTGTCTAGTGGGCTTTGTTTTTAAGTGCGCAACTCATGGCATTCAGCGTTGCATTACTGTGGGCGCCCCCTTCTGGATTGAGGGTGAATTGCCTGTATTCGTTGTAAGACCTCATGCACCGAACTGAGATGCCCGTACCGTGACGGTTCGGTACGAATACATGTATCGTTCCACCCCTACAAGTAACGCATTGAATTAACTGTGAAAGTTAACAATTCAGTATTGTCTCAAAGTGCACTAAAATCTAAATATGAATTCAGACACTTCTCATCAAATTAATTATTTATGCTATCTACATTTTCAACTATTGAGTTGGCTTTTATTTAAGAAACAAATCATAGAAAGATAAAAAAAAGTAAATAAATAAAAATAGAAAATAAAATTTTTATTTATATATTTAATAATAATAACAACAACAACAGCAGCAATACTTACTAGTAGTAGTAGTAGTAGTATATTTAAATTAAATACACTCTTTGACTGCTTTTCACAAACCACTTCAACTTCAACATCCATTTAAATAAATTATTTATATTATGAAATAAAATAATATATAAAATAAATCATAATTTAAATAATTATTAGAAAATTATGATAATTATTTGAGTTGTGTAATTTTACCCCTAACCATAAAATTTTAGTCACTATACAATCGTCATACTTTGACAATTGATAAATTAAGTATCACTCTGACAAAGTGATAAATAGTCATAAGCATTTGTACTCATTCTGTTGCTTCGCACTGGTAGTTTAAGGTATTACAGAAATAATATGATAAATAGAATACACTTAAAAATTAATGCTGTCAAGCAAATAATTGCATCAAAAATTAAAGTTTTTGTTTACAAAATATATATATATATGTGTACATATATGATTATATATACATATATACATTATTTACATAATATATGTTTATATATTAAATATATTTATATATAACATAAATTATATAAATATAGACATGTAAATACATGTAAATATATGCTGTATCTGTGTTTTATATACACAGAACACATGCATATATTTTGCAATATATTATGCGATTAATCGTGATTATTCATTTGACAGCACTATTAAAAATTTAAAACAAATATGTAAATATATAAGGATAATGTATTTAAAATATATAAATATACAACTGAGAGCTCCAGAGATGAAATGATGTGTCTAAACTCATGGTGTTGATTAAAGGCAGGGTATGCAATTTTTCAAAAATGTTTTAGAAAACCGAGTCGGGGCCGAGTCCCAAAACAAACGTGTAGCCAATCAGCAGTAAGGGGCGTGTCTGCTCGTGATGTGGAGGAGAGAGCGTTCAGTGAACAGCCGAGCCGAGCGACAGAAAGATAGAGATGGCGGATAAAAAACAAAAAGAGGAAAACGACTGCGGAACGATAAGGCAAGAAGTAGGACCCGTGTAAATATCAGATCAGCTTTCCAGCGCTGGAGAGAACTCAAGGAGCGGAAGGCCTGCGATCGGACGCCGAGGTTGCTTTGTTTCTTCTCCATAGGTGAGGTCCGCGATGCAACAGCTGAAGCCTGCCTACACTGGATGCGTGTATTTCAGGCAAGAATGTAGTTGTTTAAAACTCAAATCTGCGGTTTATTTATAAAAACAGCGCCTATTTGAAAATATGCTTCGCCGATTTCGGAGACGTGTGCTCCACGCAATCACCGGGCGCTCAGTGCTCATGTATCCCGAAGAGAGGAGCATAACCTCGGCTAGTCCTTCTGACATTTGCCGCTGGCTCTGATGTCTCTGTAGTGGTTAAACATAAGATATAATTCGTTTTGGGTAAATCTAACAGGTAATCTTTGGTCTTTATTCTATTGTTCTGTTAATATGTTTCAATGAAAACGAAAAGAGGCAGTGCATGGTGTTTAATATATTTGGTCTGTAAATACAGTGAGGAAGATTGCAGCAGCTGAGGCGAGCTGATGTTATCAAGTACGCTGCTCTTTGCAGAATTACCGGACTTGCGTCGTTCCTCCGCGAGAGTTCACACTCTGAGTCTAACTCGTGAAGTCCGAACTACCGAGGATGCAAGTCCGAAATTTGCGTACTTGGTATTAAGAAACGCGCGCAGACCTAACGTTACGTCACCAGACCATTTGCCTAATCTTCTCGGTAGTTTCTCAGACAGCAACAGGTCTGGGGAGAAAAAAGCGAAATATTGTTCCAGGTAATTTCGGTGGAAAAGCGCCTTATGTTTCACAGAACTAATCGTTGCCTGGGTTGCGTAGGCTACGTATGTGTGGGGCGGATCTATCAAAATAGGGGCGAGACCCTTTTGGGGTAGGGGCGTGTTTGTTTTGGTGATTTCAAATATCAACATTGGCTACCAGAAATTGCTTATCCTGCCTTTAACCTGGCAAGCAGAAAGTTGCATAAACGTTTCTCCAGAGGCTTCTGAAGATGTTTGAGACCCATGACTGACCTTCAGCACGAGCTGTAATGAGTAGATGCTCTGCTTCAGACTCAAGGACCTGAGTGAAACCACAACTGTAGGGAAGCTCCACGTCTCCGCCCACGTCCGTGTCACAGTTTAGCATCGCATCTAATCGTCTGCAGATGTTCTTTTGATCCGGCCGGCGTGTGTAGGTGGACGTTACTCCAGACACAGGTGTGTAAATCCAGACGCAGTGACAGATGGGTAAATCACTCGAGTCAAGCATGCTTTCTCTGCGCTCGGCTCAGACTGCCACTGAGCTCCTTCATTTCGTTCTGTAGTTTCAGCCAACTTTCTGCAGTTCAACAAGCTCAGAGCAGGAAAAAACGCTTCATTATTTTTTATTATTTGCAGACACTGTAGCTTGGCTCACTTCCACATATATTCCTAATGGAGATCTGCTCAATTAACTTTTAACAAGGCCCAACCTGAAGTACTATACTAATTATGATACATTTCTGATTGCAATTTACATTTACATTTAAACCAAAAGCATGTTAATCGCTCACTAAAAGCTATTTTACTTTGCATTTAGCATTAATATTTAGCCATTTAATGATTTATAGCATCTATAACATCAATTATTTATAACAGTTTTGTTTTTTTATTTGTTTGTTTGTTCATTTTTTTGTCATTAGTTTTTGCGCTACATAATTCTCTGTAACTTAAGGTCTCATTTTTTCATTAGTTAATGCAATATGAACAAATAATGATCAATACATTTGTATAGCATTTATTAACTTTTGCTAATGTTAGTTAATAAAAATATTCCTGTTTTTAATTCACAAGGCATTAACTAATGTTAGGAGTTTGAACTTTTGATTTTAATGATGTATTAGTAAATGTTGAAGTTAAGATTAATAAATACTTTAAAGTATTTTTAATTGTTAGTTCTTGTTAGCTAATATAGTTAACTAATGTTAACTATATTGAAACCCTGTGCCATCTTTTTAAGCTTAAACAATGTTTTATGTTGTTAACAATGTTTTTTAGAAGCTATGATTATAATCATTTTAATCTATAGTATCAATTATTTATACCAATTATATTTTTACATCTTTATATTGTTTATTTACATTTTATAATGATAATATTTGTAATTTCTAAACATTTAATGTTATTTATTTATGTACTTGTTTACTACTGTTTATTTATTGCATATATTACAATGTATTTTGTATTTTAGAAGCTATAATTATCAATTTAATTTATATCAATTATAACAATTATATTTTAACATGTTGATATTATTTAAATTTTATAATGATAATATTATTATATATTATTAGTGCTGTCAAACGATTAATCGCGATTAATCGCATTCAAAATAAGTTTTTGTTTACATAATATGTGTGTGTACTGTGTATATGAATTTTGTATATTTAAATACAAACACATTCATGTATATATTTAAGAAAAATATGTTGTTTATATGTTAAATATACTTATATAATATAAAATATAAGAATATAAATATATAAATGTATATACATGTAAATATTTTCAAAATACATATATGCATGTGTTTGTATTTATATATACATAATAAATATACACAATACACACACATATATTATATAAACAAAAACTTTTATTTTGGATGCGATTAATTGCAATTAATCGTTTGACAGCACTATATATTATACATTGTCATATTTTATTATTTATTTATTAATTGATATTTATCAATGTGTTGGAATTAATGTGGCAAAGTTTTTCACAACACAATTCTGAAAGTTTTTTTTTTTTTTATCACACACACACACACACACATACACACACACACACACACACACACACACACACACACCTATTCAGATAAATGAATTAGTAACTTAAATTAAAAAATTTGATTGAATAACCAGTCTTTAAGGTCACTATCAAAGGAATTGGAAGGTGTTTTGTTTTTGTTGTTTGTTTGGTTGTATGGTTAGTTGTGTTTGTATTGTATCGGCGCCGCTGTAGAGAGACTTCAGCGTGTGCTAAACACCATGAGACAGCATCATGTCGGCACGAACAAACAGAAGACGACTAATGAATGAATGACATCATTGCTTCATTTGCATAGACTCTGGAGCCGCTGCCAGTGTGTGACGCCATCTGTGTGATTCATTCGTTTAGCATGACGCTGCTAACTAAACTAAACCACTCTGACCAGCGGCTTTCTTTAGCTGAGCTTTCCAAAACAAAGCATGTGAGGGATGTTTCTAAACGTCTCCTTTCCCTGCCTTTCTTTACAGTTCTCCTTGAAAGGCACTTTAGCACGAGTGCTTGTGCTCAATTAATCTGATTAGTCTTCAAAGAGAATAAACGAGCAGCCGCTAATTACTAAAACAGACAGACGGATGGACAGACAGGCGTATTTTAACTTTTAAAGAGGTCATGATTTTTTAAAAAAAAAATGTATAATGTTTCCTGAGATGCACTTATAATCTTAATATGTTTTTGTATCAAAAATGGCTATAATTCAGATATAAATGATGAATTTTTGCTCTGATTTTAGGTTTGAAGGCTCTGTTGGAAGGGGCGTGTCTGCTGTGAGACTCAATAGACACGCCCACTGATGTGATTGGCTAACATCTTTGCATATGCAATGAGCTTTACATATGGATCTCTCTTGAAAACTTGCTGCTTTTTTACTGTAACAGCTGTCATGATGAGCTAATGGTGAAAAGTGTTGATTATAGTCTATATTTAGAGCTGAACACACGATGCAATGATCTTCTTGCTGCAACGTGATTTCTGCAACCTCTCAGATACTTTCATCATAATTAACACATGTGAAAACATGATGTAAATAAGAGACTCGCTGAGCAGCGTAAACTGCGTCATTGATTTCAAAAGGGTAGAAAAGAGTTTATAATCACCAAACAGGCAAAAGTTGACTTTAAGGATCAATGGAATGAAGTGGTGTCAATGAGTTTGAAGTTCATTTGTTTATGTTTCTGATGGCTGCACGTCTCTAGCAGTAAATATGCAACTTAGCTGAATAACGAATGCATGAAAGTGACCAGCTGGATCTAAAATAATGCAAATAGATGGTAACAATCGTGATATTAAACATTTGTGTCAGACTTGGGTGTTTCTGTCACATTGTTTTAACCGCTTGAGGTACTATAATGTTATTGTCAGTGCTGAGTAGTAACTGATTACATGTAATCTGGATTACGTAATCAGATTCCAAAAAGTAAGTACTGTAGCTACTTGTAATTAGAATAGATTACATTTTTAAATACTTGTAATCAGACTACAGTTACTTTTCTTACTGTTTATATTAGGGATGCACGATATTATCGGACAGATATCGGAATCGGCTGATAATGGCTTTAAATGTAAATATCGGCATCGGCCCGATATGAAAAATGATGCCAATATGTCTTGCCGAGTAAACAGTAATAGTACGTGCAGCGGCAGCCTCCATCAGGTCCTAGTGCCCGCTCAGTAAGGAGTTTTAATCTGTATGGGGGCGCTGTTGGCCTACGTCCAATACAATTAAAAGTAAAATAGCCTACACAAATAACATTTAGACAGTGTTTCTGATTAAATAAGCAGTAATTGATGTCATAAAATAATGAGTATGTTTTGATTTAAAGGTCAGAAGCTATAGCTTACATGAAAAAAAAAATCACAAACATGACACTTGTAAATTAAATAATTTTATATATACTGATTTATTCATTAATGTGTAATATGTTTTATTTTTTAAACAAATCAAAGCTCTAAAAGATTTCCAGAATTTTTACAACTCTTTTGCTTTAGACCATCTACAAATGTTAAATCTTAAAATAAAATGTTAGGGTTAACAATGGATCTTTCTGGTGGAAAAAAGGCAGCGATTGATATATAGTTTATTTATTGTTATTTTCAAAGTTACAGTGTACTGTCAAAAAACTTTCATTATTGTTTATTTAATTCTAACAAATAAGTTCTTGTTAAAAACTAACCAAAATGAAAAAATAGTTTGCTTATAATTTCTGCACAGGAGAGACTTGGTGTTGTTTCCAGAAAAAAGGAAATATATCGGTATCGGCCGAAATGAGTTGGAAAATATCGGTATATCGGATATCAGCAAAAATCCAATATCGTGCATCCCTAGTTTATATACTATTTACACAATAGCAATAAATTATTCATAATTATATACATTTAGAAAGTCAGCTGGCTATAATTACACATGAAATCAAGAAGCTACACAGCATTTGACAAGGATTTACAAAAATCATTTCAGTTTTAAGAAGTCTTTTCGCAACATTTCAACATTGCATCAACTACTAATCAACTCAGCTCTGTCTTCTCAGCCTTGACAGCACATATACTGCTGTTCTTTCTCTACTAATGCAGCAGCTAGTTAACAAAATTCATTATTTTATAGTGATATGAAAGAAATTGACTATCAGTGCCGACTAATCGGCAAAACCGATAGTTTTTATCGCAGAGTTAACCTCTCATGTGTGTAAATATTGAGAACATTTTGATTCTCCATTTCATGACCTCTTTAAAAGTGTGATTTGACCAATGTGGGGCAGCGAGAGCCAGAAATGAGACTGGCGTGACAGGAGAGAGCAGTGGATGAGACACAGGTCAGTGATCAGACGTTCCTGCTTACAGAATGACCCTGGAGATGAACCACCCCCAGCGTGAATGTCAAGGAGAAATGTGGCATGACAAAACCCCCGCGTCCCGCCAAAGTCACATCAGAGAACAAAAACTTTTGGATGACAAAAAGAATAATTCATCACCAAGGAGAAAGTGAAGCCTGAACTTTACTGTTCCAGTGAGGGGCGGAGAAACTTCATGCATCAGCTGAGCTCATGAATATTAATGAGGTGATGTCACGTCCAGCCAGCAGTGCTGTTGTAACATTAACTTAAAAGGCAATTAATTTTCAGTGAAGTGCATTGATTTGGCTGTGCTTGAAACTGCAGAATGAGATCACTGTATAAACGAATTAAATCGAGAAGATAAATCACACTAAACTGTCTTTTGCTTTCCAATTGAAAGTTGTAAGTGTGACTGAAATGATTGAAGAAAATTGAAGAATTTTGTGACACTGATGCTGTTTTCATGTTATACTGTGTGTGTGTGTGTGTGTATATATATATATATATATATATATATATATATATTTTTTTTTTTTTGAAGTGAGCTTAAAATAAGAAAAAAAATGCCAGTGGTGTCAGAAAAATGTAAACTTCATTCAAAGTGAGAACAATATTATTTTTCTTACCCGATTAGCAGATATTTTTCTTGTTTTCAGCAGGGGAGAAAATACTTATTTTTTTTATTTTATTGTATTTTATTTATTTATTTTTTTGCATATTTTTTGTCATTTTGCTTCTCAAGCAGATGTATCTTAATTTAAGAATGTTTAGACTTTTGTTCAGGAAAACAAGACAAAAATACTAAAATACTTTTTTTTTTTTTTTTTTTTTGCAGAGTGCGGATAATTTGACATTTTGTTTAGATTACATGGTCTTTTGGATTTCTCATTATTTATTTATTTATTATTCTCGTTATTTCTTACCTTAAGCACATGGGTTCTGACCATGTGGATTTTATGAAATGTAGTTTCATGTCACGCAGACAGATCTTTTGTAAGGTTAATTACGAGGTCGACACTGGTGTTTTAAGAAATACAGTGTGGTTTCATTTCATTATACATGTCTGTTCATTACACAGCGTTCATTAAACATAAACAAATGTGGTGTGTCGAGAGGTCAGCGAGCTGCAGCAACAAGCTAATTATTATTATTGCTATATATTAATGCATTCAAGGGGTTCTAAGTATATGATAATATCTCAGATCCATATAAACTACAGAGCTATTACACATACTTGTGACCTTTTCAGAATAAGAATAAAGTCATCCAAATTATAAAATAAAATAATAATAAAATAATACATATGGAAGTATGGGAATTATGTAGTGTATGTTTGTTTGCTTTTCGCTAACCACAAACCTTTTAAATAAATACATGATATAAGGATATAAATAGTTACTATAGTAATATTTTAATAAATATACAGTTATTGTCCTACAAATTATTATTTTTAATTGAAATAAAAATACAATTAAAAACAATAAATAAATAAATAGTCAAATAATATGTTAATAAGTATCATACCATTTTTATATCAATTATTTTAATTAAAATAAAAATATAAAATTAAAACATAATTAATTAATAATAATATTATATAATATTAAATAATGTAAACTAATGTATTATTAATACGTTAATTATATAATCAAGATAAACTGTTAGTAAATTTATTATTATTAATAATTATTAATACATTGTCTATAAGCTAAATCTGAGATATGAGATCTGTGTGATATTTCCACATTTTATAATATTAGTGCTGTCAATTGATTAAAACAAATTAACTAATTAATCACACATTTTTCTGAAATTAATCGCAATTAATTCCACCTAACATTAAAGTTTTTAAATATACTTTTATGTTGCAATAATTTCACATTCAATCTTCAAATTAATGTACAAACAACATAAAGACAGTATATGTTTAATATTTGTTTAATGGCATCTTTATTTTTATGACTGAAGGCCAGTATCACTGATACCAATTAATACTGATTTCCCTATAAAAATGTTTCCTCCTAATATTTAACCATTGACTATAGCCATTCAACATTACATTATAATTAAGAGCTATCAATTTTAACATTTATTAAACTTTAAAAATAACTTCTAATTTAAGTGAACTTAAAACTTTATCAAAAAAGTTATCAAACACTAAATTCTAAGCTAAATACAGATGAACCCTTAAAACTATAAAAATGATTGATTTCCTCTTTTTTTTCTTTTGTTCTTGATGAACAGACGGAGCAGCTGGTTATTAGGTTGTTTTGGCTGCTGTTTCTTTAAGAGCTGCTGCTGAACGTGACGCGGATCTGACACACATCGTATTTTCTCTCAACTCTACCTTTTCTGACCCATTTCAAGTCGGACCCATTTCAGTCTGTTCTAATGAGCTGACGAGTTGAATCGAGTGTGTTAGATGAGGGAGACAGTGCTGGGCTGCTCCAGGACAGTTTTGAAAACCATTTCAGAGACATGTTCTTAATGTAACTCATATATAACATATTACATGCACACACAGTTTTATGGCAGCTTTAATCGCCTTTTTGGTAACTTCATGCCTTAACTGATCACGACATTGCGTGCTCGTAGTTTCTTTCACGATTTGATATGAAATTATACAGGCTATGCGCACGCCGGCACCTTTGAGCGTGTATTGAAGAGCACGCGCTGCGAGCACAGTACAGTTTCCGCCCTCGTTTGACTCGCGCCTGACGCTGAAGTGAGGTTGAAGCACGCGTCTGAAACGTCTCCTGTTTGATGTGCTCGTAAAGACGTTCTGCGAATGAATAAATGCACTTCTTGTCAAGAAAAAAGAGACAGAATTAGCAGTTATGAGTGGGGTGGCCAACCCTAGCCCCGCCCCTGCGTTAACGTTAAACTGAAAAATTAATCGCCTGCGTTAACGCGCTAATTTTGACAGCATCACAGAGAGAGAGAGAGTGTGTGTGTGTGTGAGAGAGAGAGAGAGAGTGAGTGTGTGTATGTGTGTGTGTGTAAGGACCAAATGTCCCCACAAGGAGAGTAAAACCTGAAATTTTTGACATTGTGAGGGCCGACCTGCGGTCCCCATGAGGGGAAAAAAAATTAAAAATAGTAAATGATGTTTATCTTAAAGTGTAAGAATGCAAACAGGTTTTCTGTAAGGGGTAGGTTTAGGGTTAGTGTTGAGTTAGGGGATAAAAAAATATCGTTTGGTCAGTATAAAAACAATAGAAGTCTATGGAAAGTCCCCACAATTCACAGAAACAAACGTGTGTGTGTGTGTGTGTGTGTGTGTGTGTAAATATCACATAGATCTCATATCTCAGATTTAGCATATAGACAACAAATGGAGCAGACAACTTATAGTGCAAATGGAGACTTTTGCTTTTCAGTCTCCTTTTTCTCAGATGTTTCTCTCGAGAAAAGTATCTCAGTAATCTCACATGTGTCTCCTTTTTAGGATCATATTTGCTAAGATACCACTGAGATCTCAATATCAACTCAATTCTCCAACAAGTCTCATCAAATGATTCATTTTATAGCTCGAAAATCTTACTGGATGGCAACTAGTGACTCATTTGGGGCTGTTTTTATTCCTCCACAGTAATTTCAGCAGATAACAGTTGATTTTAGTCATAAATAAGACTCTGAAAGAGCAGCTTCTGAGCAGTAGCGTTTTCCTCTCACGCACAAGCTTCAAAGAGAGAGGAATCACAGAAGTCAGAGGCTCGTGTCTTCAGGACCGCCGGCGAAACACGTAAACAATAACACAAGGTCAGCCTTGTTTTTCCCTCTTTTTCCATCCTTTCGGCGGCTGAACGGGAGATGAATGAGGAAATACAAATGTCACACATGTCGATAAGTTCAACTAAATGCCACTGCGCCATACAAATGTCATTCCTCACTCATTACCGCCGTCCATTGAAGCACAGCGTCCCCTAAACGCACTGTTCAGAGCGAGAGGGAGCCTGAGACGAGGACGGGTTAGTTTGACACTGTTAACCACCATTACACACACATACACACACACACACACACACACACACAGAGCCCATTAAAACATTAAACGGCTGCTCTCCCAGGCCTGTGTGTCAGCAGCCAGGTCTATTTCAGCTCCTCTTGATGTTTGCTCAGGTTGTCACGGATGACATTTTCCCACGGCGGACAGACGGAAGGCGTTTATCATGCGAGCGGCGTCTCCTCGCTGTTGAGTAATGAAGAAATGGAGGGAAAGCATTTCACCCGTGCTGTTAGTACAGAGATAGTCTGAGCTGGGTGGATGACTTTACAAATTGTAATCCATTACTGATTCCAAATTACATGACAAAAATCCATGACATTACACATTTTAGGTAATATAATTGGACTACTTTTTGATTATTTTTAGATTACTTTTTACCTACCTCCTTTATTGCATTGGTTTAAATAGGATAATTTTGTATCATATTGATATAAAATACAAAGAGTAAGAAAATATATTCCATTCACTGTAAATAACAATATGAAGTGTATTAAATATTAAATTATGTCAAGGTTTCCCAAACTGGGGTTTATGAAGGAACTACTGGGAGGTCGTGAATCCCTGCATTACATGTAAATAAGAAATAATGTAAATCTGTGCATTTCAATGTGTTTGAAAGACAGAAGCCTCCCAAAGACATAGTAAAAGACATAGTAAAAAATAACCCACTGAGTGATAATTCAAAATCAGTTTTTCCCCTGGATTCCTTTGTAATGATTTGGTTATTGTAATAATCAAAAATAATGTCTAATCAACTGAATAAAAAAGTGAATGAAAATCAAACAAATATTTTATTTGTTTTTGTCAAAGTGCTATGTTTACTGTAAAAATTAAAACATTAAAAAAGTGATTATTCCTTAAAAATATTATTATTATTATTACAATGAAACATACATTTCATGTACAATAGCAATATATTTCTGTCACAATTTATTCAAGTTAAACCAAACTTTTATTTTGACGGGTTGCTGTAAGAGCTTTGTTTGTGTGTGTATATGATATGATATATATATATTTTTAATTAAACTGTAAATTGCTGATGAAATGACTCTCAGAGCAGTTCTGGAGATGTTGTTGATGTATTTATGTCTTCATATAGTGAGTACTGCAGGTGAAACTGCGTTTCTGTGCCATTCATTCACACATAGACAGAACATGCAGGATTCATATTTAATCAGTCTTTTTGCGGTTTAATATTCACAGACACTTGATTAAGTGTACTGACATACTTTTGGTTTATCCATCCAAAATTTCTCAAATTTAATGTCATTCGGCGTTATGAAGATAATTCCATTTTTACAACTGGATTCCGCCATTTCGTCCACATTTTCTAAATCATAGGGTCCAACATAAATTGCATCTTTCCCAAATATGTGCGTTATTAAACAAAACACATATTGCACATTTATCATCATACTAATTATGTTTTCTTTTGTGTGTTTTTGCTTCTTTTCATGTATCGATGATGGGCGATTCTTCATAAAATAATCATCACAACCTTCAAATCCATCCACTGCAATGTTCTCAACTCTTCTCCACGTCATCAGGTAAGTGATGTCTGATTATCGCAGCTTTCTCCGCTGAGGGTTAAAGGTTACCTTTGCTGCGTATTAGCATTCAGCTGGTTTACAAACCCAGAGTTCATTTGCGCTGTAATTCCCAACGCTTGTCGTGGCACAAATTGTACATTCAGATCGGTCCACTCACTTCCAAATGAATTATGTTGCTCAGATTCACGCAACACAAAGTCTTTCCCCTCCTGGATTAGAAAGCAACATTGTTCCTCAAATCTCTGCTTGGATTCGGCGCTCACTGATTGTTTGGGGCTAATTCATCTGACGGTTTGAAGCGAGCGTGGTGCGTTCACGTCTGGCCCCAGAAGCCCTCGCTTTGCCCCGGGCTGATGTTTGAAGACGTCACGCTGGCTAATCCTGTTACGGGATTGCTGGCGCTATTGTCCGTTTATCTGTTCTGCTTTTATTCGCTCAGCTCGCATCCGCACCTTAGTGTCGGAGTGTAACGCCGTCATCTCTGCCAGTGTTTGCTGTGCTACACGTGTGTTAAACACCAGTAACTTTGGGGAAATCTGGTGTCTTTGATACTGTCTTTACTGACACACTGATGAATCAGCATGTTTTGATAAAATGTCATGGATGTCTGTTGACAATAGTGCAGACTTTTTAGATGTTTGACTGTCCTTTTGGCTTCTTTCACAGAAATAGGGTGTGAAAACTTTTAAATGGTCTTTGGTTGGTTTTCCTCAAAGGATCTGTGAAAGGAAGTGGTTAAGTTTGATGGTTAGTGGGTAGATCTATCTATCTATCTATCTATCTATCTATCTATCTATCTAATTTTTATTAATCAAGGATGCATTTAATTGGTCAAAAGTGACAGTAAAGACATTTATAACCTTTCAAAATATTTCTATTTTAAATAAATGCTGTTCTTTTGAACTTTCTATTCATCTGTGAATCCTAAAAAAAAAAAAAATGTATCACAGTTTCCACAAAAATATTGTGCAGCACAACTGTGTTCAACATTGATAATAATCAGAAATGTTTCTTGAGCAGCAAATCAGCGTATTAGAATGATTTCTGAAGATCATGTTTTTGTTTTTATTCTATGAATATAGTTTAAATCATTTTCTAACTATAAAATAAAACTCTATGACTTAGTTTGATTTATTTAGGAAGCATTTTTCCAAATCAGGGACGATTCTGTCAGATATTGTGTTTGTATTTTGAGTATTTATTATATTATATTATATTATATTATATTGGTTTTAATAATTGATAATAATATTTTTATAATTTTATTCTATGATAAATTTATATATATATATATATATATATATATATATATATATATAATATTCTTTAATAAGTATCATTGTTTGCATATTAGAAATATTTCTGAAGGATCATGTGACACTGAAGACTGGAGTAATGATGCTGAAAATTCAGCTTTGATCACAGAAATAAATTACATTTTAACAAATATTCACATAGAAAACATCTATTTGAAATAATAGTAATATTTCACAATTTTTACTGTATTTTTGATCAAATAAATGCAGCCTTGGTGAGCAGAAGACACTACTTTAAAAAATATTACAAAAAATGATCTGATCCAAACTTTTGAACATTAGTTTTCAAAAGTTTTTTTATTTAATTTTTTATTTTTATAATTTATATTTATATCATTATTTATATATTGAATGTTGTTAACTCTACAATTTGTACAAAAATGTCAAAAATATTGTCAAACTTTAAATAAAACTAAACTAAACTAAACTAAACTACTAATGATGGCCCAATGATGGCACTTTATAATTTTAATAAATAATATAATATAATATAATAATTATATATTAATAATTAATGTATAATTATATGGCATACATATATAATAATGCAATATTTTATTTATTTATTTATTTATTTATTTAAATAAGTTGAACATTAAAGTGGAACAGGTGGTACTCTATTTGTTGAAATGGAAAGCTCATAGTTTCTGTCCTGCTGGATGTGAGCAGTGAGTCTGTCGTCTCATTACGGCTGCAGATATTCACTCTCTCCTCCGGCGAGGACGGCGGGTCACGGAGATCGAGCCGTGGCACAGACGCTGACCTTTTATAATCTCAAATTAGCCTTTCTGTCTGCCGTTTAAGTGAAGACCAGGAAGTTCACGGCGCCTTCAGAGGGGCAAACGAGCTCCTCAAAGAGGCGCTGGCAGTCGATTGTGTTCCTGCCAGACGACCTTTGACCCTCTGCAGCTGATTCACATTCAGCGGCCAACAATCAGCTTCCTCAAAGACACTTTGTACATTATTACTAGCATTCAGCATCTATGCTTAGAAAAATATAGTGTTGTTGCAGAGACGCGTGGAAACATCTGGCGTGAATGTGCTGCGAGCTCATATTTACATATGCAAATGAGATTTGTGGCAGATGCACAACTTATTTGTTCAGTTGCATCACACTTGTAAACATGTGAATGTCCTCCAGTAGCTCAAGTGTCTTTATTTTCAGTGCTAGATCTATTGTTATCATTTCAGACTGAACAAACTTGATTGTAAAGTGTGTTTCTATACCGTTAACAACACTTTGATGGTTTATAATCTAATGAGTGGTTCTCATCCAGGATAACTTCATTAAATTGGGGTTTAAAAGATGAGATTAATATCATCAATTTTACTGCACTGATGCTATTAGATGAAAACAACATTTTAACTAAATTGATGATACAAATTTTGACAGTCATTGAACTGAACTGAATGAAGACTGAACTGAATAGAGCTGAATAATATCACTTTTGTCTTCTGAAGAGCTGCCTTTTATGATCTGTATTGTAAAAATGAAGAAATAATTAAATAAATGTGACTTGCTTAAAATGCTAAAAAAAATATATATATTTTTTGTTATATATTGTTAATTATATGTTTATTATTTAATTCTATTTTATTATAATTTAAAACATTTTAGATTTATTTTATTATTATTATTATTATTATTATTATATAAATACTGTTTTATTAAAGATTGTGCAGTTCTTAAAAATTCTGGAATCACTTAAATAATTATGGTTTATTAATTTAATATGTTGACACACCTTGTGTTCTGTAGAGCTGCTTTAAAGCTGTAATTGAATTGGTTTTATAGTTGATTAATTTTACAACATTAACGTTGTTGTTTTCCTGCTTATTAATGTGAAGCAGCTGTGTAAATATAATGTTTTATTAAAGTATATACAGTTCTTGAAACTTCTGGAGACATTAAAATAATTTTATCAATTTGATATATCGACACTCCAAGTTTCCGTTAATCAAAAAAGTTTAAAAACAAACTGCTTTATTATAATTACATGCTGGAGGAATTATTATAACTCATATGAGGGGTCTTTAAATATTGTGTTGGACAAACGGAGATTTCAAGAGAACAGCTGGTGAATATATATATATATATATATATATATATACACATACATACATATACATACCCACAGACACACACACACACACACTTTTGGTGTTACATACTGCATGACAATACATACCGTGCAAGAAAAAACTACAAAAAAAAACAATACATTGTAGTATCGTTTTGTTACTTTTTTTGTAAGCATTAGTGTCAGATGATATGTATGTCATGATACTGAATGATATTCGTTAGGGTTGGGTACGTTCACATTTCGGTACCTTTTTTCGGTACTTTACTCTCTGTGTAATAACAAAAACATTTATTTCAGTGAAAATATAAGTCCAAAACTCTCAATTTCAACATTTTGAACAATAAGGCCCTACAATTTTTTTTCTTTTTTTTTTCTTCCAGAAATTCTTGTGTGTTTTATTTTTTTCTGATAATCAAATGAAGGCATGAAACATTTTATTTATTTTTAATCAAATAAAAATTAAACCCTTTTATTTTTTGGCAAACAAACAGAGGTTTACTGTTTAAATTAATACATGGTAGAAAAATTGTGTGAATATTCCTTTTAAAAAGTTTTAATAATAATTTTATTTTTTTCTACAATTAAGTGGTTAATGTAGTTGTAATAATTATTTTTATCATCTGTTTTATTTAAATTTGACAGTAAATGGAATATATAAAGACCTATATTATACTGTACAAAAGTAATACAAGAGTAATATATTTCTGTTACAAGTTAAACCGCACTTTTATTTTGACAGGTTGCCGTGAAGTTTCTGTGTGTATACAGTATGATACGATGCTAGTTTTCTCAAATGAAACGGTAAAATTCTCATGAAGTGACTCTCAGAGCCTGTAAGTTCATGTGTTCATGTAGTGAGATGCAGAGTTCACGTGTGCTTCAGTATTTGTGTAGTAAACAAAACCACGTCTCCACCATGCATACACACCGAGGCTAGCAGAACATGCAGGATTCATATTTAAACCGTCTTTTTGTGTTTCAATATTCACATACACTAGTTCATATCACGATTCGAATTAAGTGACAGACCTTCTTTTATTCATCCAAAACTTGACGAATTCCGTGGCATTCCACGCTTTAGAGTAAATTCCACTTTTATGAATGACTCCGCCATCCCACCAGCGTTTTCGCGGAAACCATATGACCCTAGAAATGTAAGCACACTTCATAACATTTCAGTTTGCCCTGTGTGTTGTGTTTTAAAGACATCATGTCACAGGGTCTCTCTCTCTCTCGTATGCGCCCAAATGCATTCTCAGATACCGACTGATTTAATGTGAATCGGTACTCGGGAGTACCGGCGCAATTCGGTCGGTACCCTTAAAAGTACAGAGTTCGGTACCCAGCCCTAATATTCATGCATCATAAAAAACACCATTGTATTACAGTGCTGCATTTGTGCTCATGTGATCAGAGTGAAATATCTCTCACACGGTCAGTGACATTGCCGTGAGCGTCTGTGTTCTCAGTAGAGGAGCGGCGCTGGTGAATGCAGCTACGGCCCAGTAAGCAGCGCACCAGCGGGACGTTACAGCGCTTCACTGCGGCCCAGCGGCATAATTAGCACACGGCTCAGTCCCATAATTCCTGCTACGGGGATAATGTCATGAGAGAGAGATCAGTCCTCAAATCCAGCCCTAACACTATGAGGGAGCTCGTCTGTAACGCTGTGTTTCTGCAGCACTTCATCTTAATGTTGGTGTTGTGTGTCAGATTGCATTGCATCTACTAATGACAGTGTGTGCGTACTAAGTCATTTGCATTGTGCTTTCTTGGTGTATTTATGGATTTGTTTATTGTGAGAGCTGGTAGTTGTCTGATTATAATGTGTTTCTGTTGACATGCAACATCATTTACAACCTGTCTTGCTTCAATTGTGTGACGTATTTCAGAGTGAAACAGGATAGGAATTAGGGGAAAATGTAGGACTGGATTTGATTGTATGCAGGGAATCACTGAAGAATCATCACAGGAATGTGAATTGAGATGAAATAGACTGAGTTTTGATTTCATGTTGACTTTTTGGCTGGTCGTAATAGATTTGTGCTTCATTCACTACATTCATACGGCTGGAGACGGAGTTTGTGAAAATATGAGTAGAATCCTCATCTTATCTCTGTGTGCTGAAGCTCAGGTTTGATGAATTCTCATCTGAGAAATAATAATAATAATAATAATAATAATAATAACTGACCAGTGTTATTTTAATATCATTAAAACACTATAGTTTTTATTATTTAGAATTTTTATTTTCATATTTACCATTTTCATTTTAATCTTAATTAAACATTTAGTAATTTTGTTGTTGTTTTCTTTTCTGTTTTTTAATTTATTTATATATTTAAATATTTGCACTTTTTATTTTTATATTTTCATATTTTAATTTTAGTTTTATTTAAACCTTTAGTATTTTTTTCCTTTTGAATATTTAGAATTTATTTATTATTTATTTCTTTTTTTTCTTTTTTTTATTTTAGAATTTATTTTTAGATTTTCCATTTTAATTTTTGATTCAATTAGAGTTTGTCATTTTGTGGTTGTTTTAAGTATGTCTATAATTTTATATTTTTTTCAGTATTTTAATATTAAAATATGGTCGTTGTTTTTATTTATATTTTGAATATTTTTATTTTAATTGATTTTATTTAATTTTAATTAAACTTTGTAATTTTGTTGTTATTTATTAATATATTTATGCATGTATACAGTATGTAATTGTCTGTATAACTATTTATTATTTATTTATTTAGCACTTCAATTAAACAAAAATATGTTGCATTGGGACCAAACCGTTTTTTGTTTTTTTTCTTCCTAAGGTTGACAAGAACTTTAACTAAGAAGTATGTACACTAAAAGATTTACAGAGGAGTAGATGGTATATTTTAAGATTTTGCAGTTATCTGCTGTTTTTCTTACATCTACAACATCTGAAACTCTTTGAACAGATCACCCAAAAATCAGAGTTTAGTCATCATTTCCTCTCCTCAAAACATCCTGCTTTTGTCGTTCACTGAAGACGGAAAGTCATCTGAAACGTGAGTGAGTTTTCATGATGACAGAATCATTTCTTACTGTGCTGCCTGTAATATAATATCAAACTCAATCAAACAGATCCATCAGACTCTTATTCAGAGGAAAAGACGGAAATAACCATCTCTGGACAGACGCTCGATTCTCTCCTGGAAACTAGAGAGGCATCAGTATGCATTGCTCTGGAGCTGAGCTTTCAAGTCAATATGTGTTATTTGTGAGATCTGTAATGAAGTCTCTCTGCGGTGAGGGTTCGCTTCAGAAGCGCAGAATTAACAGGGCTGATGGGATGGCGAGTGAAAGCGGCGCTCCTCGAGGGAACATGTGGCCGCTCTCTTCAATCAGCGCCGCGCTCTTCTATTGTTTGGAAATTGCTTTAGCGATCTGACGACACAATTATCTCTGCGCGGGAAGTTGCTCGGCTTTCAGCACTCGCTGTATTCAGAGGAGGCAGAACAATGAGACCTTGAGCAGAAAACAAAAACCCAATCAAAACCACGAAATCAATGAGAGACGTGTGGGAGAAAATTGCACCCGACAGGTTTGATGACGCTAAATAATGTGTTGTCTTACACATCACATCTGGCTCATATTTTACGATTAACTTAAGTATAAATCAAATTTTTTAATCTAATTATTTACATGATGTGTCAATTAATTAATCAAATTAATCGCAAAATAAATTTAACTGTGACAATACCAAAAAAAGATTATTTAAAGCTATTTTTGTGTTAAATGAGAAAGTATCAAGAAGACATTACAAATTGTAGCTTTAGAAAGCAATATTTTAATTGATTCAACATAAAATTTATTACACATAAACATGTAGGCTACAACAACCTAACATAAACTATGGAACATAAAAGAAGATGATTTGAGAAAGATCTCAGTATTTTTTTTCATATAATGAAAGTCACTGGTAACCAAAACAGCTTTCTTACCAACAGTCTTCAAAAATAGCTTATTTTCTCATAGCTTAGTTCCTCAAAAGAAAGGTTTGAAACTACATGAGGGTGAGTAAATATGACAAGAATTTAAGGATGTATTCACACCAGGAAAGTCCACTAGTTCACTTGCTTTGGTCCAGACCAAATACAATGCTGATTTTTGTTTTGTTTGGTGCGGTTTGCTTTCACACTGCCCTTTTTGCAAGTGAACCAGAAATTGTAAACAAAACCACATGTGTGCTAAGGTCATCCATTCATTGGACAGAACTTCTCAAGCAGGGAAAAACAGGAAGTGCAAAAACAGGCTAATCATGGAGATCTTTCGTAGTGCAATTTTTATTCGTTTATTGATTTGGTGTTATCAGCTAATGCAATATGAATAAACTTATGAGCATCATACGAGACAATGTCATACGATATTGTAATTATGATTTGCCGAAAATAAAATCTATACATATAAAATACTTAAAGCATAACACGATGTTAGTTTAAACATTTAACATTGATAAATGAGCGCTATTAGGCGTATCTAAGCGTTTGTGCAGAGTGGAAGCTAAAGTGCGCTTCAGGACATCAGTGGAAACAAATTAAAATACGCCATCATTTTTGCTCATGAAGTTAAGAATAATACGTCGTTTGGAACTGTAAAGGGTCTACTATTCTTTATGCGCACTCACAATATCAAGAAAACGTGCTTTTGTAAAATAAAGAAAACAAATAGGATGCGATTTCTGCCGTCTCGGTCTTGAACAGTAGCGCTTCACAAAAATGAACCGAAACTCGGCGAATATTTTCCTTAAAAACATGATGAATATATCTATAGAAAGATTTAAATGACTACAAAATGAAATAATTCAAATGTAATCTGTACAGATGAATTTCTTTTAAAGACGAGTCCAATGAGATAGAGAGTCAGGATTGTCAACTTCCTCTTTGCGACACTGACTCACTGATTCATAAATAATTCAAATATCTCTTTACTATTTCCCCCCGACACATTCATTGTAACTTCTGCTGGGGCTTTGCACCAAGCTGTAGCCTATTTTGCACGCTCATGTCATGTTGCTGTGCACCATGGTCATGAAAGCTCATCATTTGCATGCATTTTTAAGCATTGAGGTTTAAAAACAAGTGATTTAAGCTATTGAAACGCAAACAACAGCACTACATGCGCCAGAGGTCTGTTTCTGAGCGTGATTTCTGCAGTTGGGTCGGATCAATGTCGGGTCATATTCACATCTTAAACGAACCATACCAGAGTTCGTTTGGAAGCGGACTGAGACCATTTCTTCAGCTGGGTCTCGGTACGGTTGTTTGGTGCGCACCTGAGTGCGATTGCTGTATTCACACCTGCCCAAAAGATCCGCACCAAGGGGGAAACGAACTTGAATAGATGCAAACTACTCACCTTTCAGTGACAACTCACCTTTTTGAGAAATAAATAGGTCATCTATGAGATTTGGGGGGACTTGCAAGGGGGGTCTTACAAGGGTAAAATAAACAACTGGTTGTTTCAATAAGTTTTGTATAGTATTTTTTTTTTACTCTTTAATTCAAAATCTATGTCTAAAAGGGTAATATTTGATGTATTTGAGGTCTGAGATGTGGGAACAGTGAAGAGAGAGAGGCCAAACATTTAGCATTTTAGGTCAGCTTTGCTGTCTAATTAGCCAATATTGTCTTCAATAGCCTGCATAGCACTTTATCTTTTATAACATGGCATTTTGACCAAATATATTCAATCTTGATTTTTGTAAAGTGTTGCAACAAGATGTTAAAAACAGTTTTGGACATACAAGGTAATAAAAAAATCTTAAAAAAAATACCATAAAGTAATTACAAATGTGCATGTAAAGCAAATGTCTTTAAAAGAAATTTTGCATGGAGCATGCCCCGGATCTGCACAATGTTCTTACCATTTTTTCCCATACATGATACTCTAAATAAGAAACTAAATCTACCAGCAGGTGGCAATAAATGCCTTTATGAATCGTTCAAATGGCTGATTCATTCAAGAATGAAGTAAACGGCTCACTTTAAGAATGGGCTTTGAATCATTGGTTCACACGATTCGTTCAAAATGCGGATTCATTCAGAAACTAAACATCGCTGAGACGCACAACAGTTCTGCTGTGGCTTTAAAGGTAATATGTTCTCTGCAAAATTGAGCAAAAACACATAATATTGTGATTAAAATATCACACAATATCAGCTTCTTATTTACTGAACTGTTGTATAAAATCACATTTGTACTCGTGATATTCGGGACAAAATCAGCACTTGTGTAATACCGCTCTCCCTGCTCGTATATTATCGTATGATATAGATATGAGACAAAAACTCGTACGGGGCATTTTTTTGTACCAATATCTTGAATTTTAAGGCATAACTGCATTTATGGAGTTGTTGCCCTGCATCATATTTGTCAACAGTCAACTTATGAAATGTAAGATGATGTACAGGTCTGGAGGCGTGGCCAGTGTGTTAACTGCTTTAAAATATTTTAATTGCGTTATTTTTTGTAACTAATTAAGTTGATGCGTTAAACTGACAGCCTTTATTAAACGGATAGTTCACCCAAAAATGAAAATTCTGTCATCATTTACTCATCCTCAAGTATTTCCAAACCTGTATGAATTTCTTTGTTCTGCTGAACGCAAAGGAAGATATTTTGAAGAAAGTTTGTAACCAAGCTGTTTTGGGGCACCATTGACTTCCATAGTAGGAAAAAAAAAACTATTGAAGTCAATGGTGCCCCAGAACTGCTTTGTTTCCCACGTTCTTCAGAATATCTTCCTTTGTGTTCAGCAGAACAAAGACATTCATACAGGTTTGGAACTACTTGAGGATGAGTAAATGATGACAGAATTTTCATTTTTGGGTGAACTATCCCTTTAAAGGGTTAGTTCACCCAAAAATGAAAATTAGCCCATGTTTTACTCGCAAAGCAAACCTCAAAGCATCCTAGGCATATATGACTTTTGTCTTTCAGACCAATCCAATCAGAGTTATATTAAAGCATAATTTAATATAAGATGTGAGACGACGCTTCACAGCGCTATTACGTGTGTTTTTACCGCAGCGCTGCTCTACAAACATCAGCCGAGGCTCGTGGGAAAACCTCGTCACATTTGAGGAATTCATCTGCTCCTCCTGTTTGATTCCTGCAGTAAATAAGAGCGTTGAGCAGATGAATGAGGCCTTGGGTTGTTCTCTGAGCGACTGCAGGTGAGACGGACGAGGGCAAGCCGTGAGGCCGATAACAGATGAATGAATAAAGCCAAATCTGAGCTGTGCTTGGAAAGGTGTGGCATTAATCCTGTTAGCATGCAGCCGCTTATGTTTGTGTTTGTGCCTCCAGGCGTATTATGAAACAGTCCGGTTTGTAATCAGCTTCTCCCTGAAGTGCAGAACAAATGACTGCGGACGCCTGCAGACAAAAGGAGTATTAGTTAATTAAACACACAGTAATCCTGTTAACATGTTGCCAGCTCTTACAGCTGACCTTCATTACGAAAGCAGCCGTACAGTTCATAACGGCTGAAGGATTTGCTCCTCATACCCTTGTGTTTTTTATTGTCTAAATGACAGCGTATATTTATATGTTTAGAGGAGAAACTTTTTCATTCTCAAGAGCTTTTGATTGGATGCCCGCAATGATGTCATCGGTCTATTTTTACAGCCATATAGCAGTATATGCTTTAATGTTGCCTTATGAACATAAGATATATTCTCATTGAATATACATTCAGCAGGAGCTGATTTCTATCTCCCTTTCATCTCACTTCTAAAGCATCCACTAATGGTTGTTCATTAAGATTGATTGATTGATTTATATTGACCAAAGTATTTAAAATGTTATTTTTATTTTATTTTAATTATATTTTATTTTCCAATATATGTCCTTATGCCTTAAATGGCTAAACTATGATCAGTCAGTAAAAAAAAAAAAAAAACATTCATTCATTCATTTCACAATACAGTTCCTTACATAGCAGAATATGATTGGTCAAATAATAAGTCTTTAAAAAATATTTATTTATTTATTTTCCTAGCAGTAAAGTTTATTTATATATTTTTCATTTATTTATTTATTTATTTTTTTGAGTATGCGATTATGATTGGTCAATAATTTATTTGTTTTTATGTTTGCTTGTTTGACCAAGACATTTCCTTATGTGTCTCTCCTGAATACTAAATTATAATTGGCCAATACAAATGTATTTTATGTATTTATTTTGAGCTCTCCATGCTATCTCCACCTCTGTTTAGGATACACAGTTGATGTGTTGTGATTGTAACTGAGGTTCTTGTGGTCATGTCGAGTGTTTATCGTGTGTTTAAGACTCAAACATCCACTAACGCCTGTGTTTGTAATGAATTGACAGATAAACGTCAGGATGGAGGTGTTTGCTTTTCATTGTGAGTTTCCATATAAAAGCTCTTAATACGTGTTTCATTGAAGCTTTTAACAAACCCTGCTATGCTCCGTCATGTGAAATCACTGCGGCGTTTTCTCTTGATGTGCTGCCAAATGAGTCTTTAGTGTGTTATTGATTCAGTGAGACAGCGCCATACATCCTTCATAACAGCTTTATTTCTTCCTCAGCAGTCTGTTTTTATATAGTGTGCATATAAACGCCAGTGACTGACAGCTGCTTCTGAACAGTTATCAGGAACGAGTAAAGAACACACGTAATGACAAAGTGCTTAACTGCAGGTGGTGTGAACAGATGAAATGACGCTGTGTTTTTCTCTTCTCGAGGCTCCTGTACGCTGACAGACTCGTCTTTATCAGCCGTCAGTGTCGCTCAAGGCCGCGTTCGCTCTCGTGCATGTAGTCCAGTGTCTCCTGCAGGATTTGGGCATCACACGCTCCGTTCCTTTGAGTCGTCTGACACGGCAGCTTTTGGGCGAGAGAGTAATGTCTCGTCCCTCAGTTTGATAAAAACGTTCAGAAATGTGATGAACTTACAGTGTATGTCAGTGGTACAATCTGAAGGGTTTTCAAGCAGAAATGTCAAGCTTGTATTGCTTGTGAAAGTGCTTATATTAATTATTTGTATTTGTGAATAATGAGTGTGTGTGTGTGTGTGTGTGTGTGTGTGTATGTGGTAAGTAAAAAGTTAAATAACAAAAAAGAATCAAAAATTTCAATAGAACAGCAATAAATGAATGATTTTTTTTTTATTTATTTATTTATTTATTCATTTATTTATTTATTTGACTAATACATTTACTTATGTGTCTCTCTCGACCTTTATTACTAAAAGTGTTTTTTTTTCTGTAATAGTTTTTATTTTATTTTATTTTAATTATTATATTCAAATAAAATATATTTAACCATTTTTAATTTCATTTAATTTTATTTCATGTATATATATATATATATATATATATATATATTTAATTGTATATTTTATATATTTTTATTCTATATTTCACTTTATTTTTTTATATAATTTTTTAATTATATAACACTAAACATTACAATTTGGCCTATAGTTTGTTTGTTTATTTATTTATTTATTTAAATTTCACATGTTTTATTATTATTATTATTATTATTATTATTTTATTTTTATTTATTTATTTATTTATTTTTACTACTACTTTAAATTATATAACACTAAGCATTACATTTTGGCCTATAACTCATTCCTTACAATTTGTGGTAAATAGTATGTCATTATTTTGTTAAGCATATAATGATATCAAATTATATATTGTCATATCATTACTAACAGTAAATACATAAATAAATAAATTAATTAATCAATAGTTTTTTTAACATTAAATATTTAATTGTTTTGTTTAAAATAATATAATAATGTAATAATATAATATAATATAATATAATATAAAGATTGATGTGCAGTTGTACATCAGTGCAGGAGTGAATTAAGATGTTTTGATGATAGTTTGGAGTATTTCACTTGTTATTTGTTCAGAAACTCAATGTTAACGAGGCAAAAACTTATACAGTAAACAGTTTGTGATACTAAATCTATAATCTACAGCCCAGCACTTTGACTCAGCGGCTCCAGTCGAAGCTTCACGCTCGTGCAAACAGCTGCGTTTATCATTTGCTCGTCGTGTAACTGCGCAGGCTGATTATTCCAGTCATTAACGGAGACTCGGGGCCCGTCCGGCCCTCAGGCGTGACATCATTATTCATCCAGAGACAGCCTCAGGATCTCATTCGATGGGAATAATTGAATTTATCATAATGAGCGTGCGATTGTCCGGTATTCTCTCACCTGCTGGACGCTCTAATTGACAGCTATGAAAAGCCTGCAGTAAATTGCTGGGACTAAATGTTTGCTCGTGTGCTAAATGAAGCTTTATGACACACATTCACTGACAGAGCCTTGAGCTGCTGAGACATTAGCAGAGTTATTACTGCCGCGCTGTTTGTGTGACGCTGCAGGAGTTTATGCTGCATTTCAGTGATTTACAGTCAGAGGATCTGATTAGAAATACTATTATATGTGCAGGACGTGTTACATTCTACAGGTTGATTTTTTAGCACAGTGTCTGTCATTTTTTAGCGAATATGCATGAAAACACAAATATGAAGTCAATATTTTTATACGATTGCTCATGGTTCAGACGCTTCTTCGAGGAAATGTAGTTTGCCGACAGACGTTTGTCAATCAGTATTTAATTTAACAGCCATTAATCTTCTCATATGGATCTTCATATCTGCTGTTTTTCATCAGCAGTCAGAGATAATCATTTATTTGAAATAATGTTTTATTTAAAAATATTTTAAAATAATTATTTCATTTTATGACAATAATGGCTTGTTCCTAGACATTTTCTTCACAGTTTTATAAAATTATTTAAAGGTGCCATAGAATGGAAAACTGTGTTTACCTGGGCATAGTTGAATAATAAGAGTTCTGTACATGGAAATGACATGAGCCTCAAACATCATAGTTCCCTCCATATGTAAATCTCGTGACTGCAAAAGACCACTGAAAAATAGGCGAATCTAAACATAACACTGACTGTGACGTAACAGTTGGGATCACGTAACAGTCATAGTTACGCCCCCAACATTTGCATAAACCCGCCCATGTTCTAGGCCAGCTGCCAGCCGAACCATCAGAAGTTCTGCAGGTATTGTGAAGAAGCAAGTGAGGATAACAGTGAAAATGGCAGATCATGGAAATAAATGTTATGTTCCAGGCTGTGCAGGGGATGTGAAGTGCAGGGATGGGTTGGTGTCTGTATTCAGAAAGGCACGGAAAGCAAATAACACGTTCTAATAAAGTAATGTGAGCCACTAAAGGGACATGGTTAGCTCCTTGCTAGCAGTAGCCTGTTACATTACAGTACATAAGATTTCACTTACCACATAAACAGAGTAAGGAGAGATGACTGAGGATGATGGCGAATGATTTACAGATCCTGAGCACCACTGACAAGCCTCTGATCTTGTAAAATGTGTGGTAAGTACTGCCGCTCCATAGTATAAATAGAGTACGTGCGATCGCGAATCTCGAAAGTGAAAGTAAAAAGCGATCATGCATTCGAAAGCAGTTTCAGTGCCCAGCATATTAATAGCGGCTCCCTGATGCCCGCATTTTATATTAGGGATGGGCATTTCAAGCAAAAGTAATATTCGAAAATCGCTGGGAATTATTCGATTATTATTCGACTATTCGAAAATAGCACCCCTTCCCTGTATGCATGCACGCACGTCACGTTATTAGGCTAGTGTTACACACCCATAAACATATAGAGAGAGACCAGTCACGCTTTTAATCTGTATGATAACAATCTGTTTTATTTATTTAAAGATAGGTTATCTTAACTCAAGCCATGTAATGATTGTAACATGCTGAAACATGTTAATATAATAAACGCAACAGAATGACAGCACTTATTAACATAGCCGTTAATTAACATAACCGTTTTACTTTCACTTTGGAGATTAGCGATCACATGTTTATACTATGGAGCGGCACTGTACTTACTACACATACAAGATTAGATGTTTGTCAGTGGTGCTCAGGATCTGCAAATCATTCGCCATCGTCCTACTCTGTTGCTGGTAAGTGAAACTGCATTTACTGTAATGTAAAAGGCTATCGCTAGCATGCGGCTAACCATATGTCCCTTTAGTGGCTCCGTAGAACGCGTTATTTGTTTTCCGTGCCTTTCCCAGTATGGATCCAGCACACTCTAACCCAGTCGGGGATATTTGTGGTCCGCACAGAACTCTTATTTGACATCGTTCTTAGTTGCTAGTCTACAGCGTTCGCGTGAAAGAGTGTGTTCTTCTGTTGTCTTTGACAGCTTTTAGGTGCGTTTTTGGCGCTTACCTCTGCTTGCGCGTCTCAGCCGCATCAGCACCGAAAACATGGGGAATATTTAGACAAATATAATCGCACAACCTATTCGATATTTGATGAATACATCGACTAATCGAATATTCGAAAATCGTGACCCATCCCTATTTTATATACAGTATAATTACCCAACGATATAACTGCGAGAGAAAGTATTGAAATATTGAAAGTATTGAAATATATTTTCCCTGTGTTTCCTTCCTGCTGTGTGAGCCGCACTGTGAAACAGCCAATCAGAGCAGAGCTCAACATTATTATTCATGAGCCTTCCACACAAGCCAATAACAGACCATTTCATTCTAGGGAGAAATCCTAGGCTTGTAAATGCACATGTAAGATTTCTGGAGATTTTTTGCCCTTATCCAAGCCACATACCTTCTATGTAGATATCAGAGAACAATTTAAAATATTGTATCAATGCATTCTATGGCACCTTTAATTACAATTTGATTGATTGATTGATTGATTGAATGAATGCACAACAATAATGACTTTTTCCTAAACATTTAATTATTTATTTATTTATTTATGTATGTATGTATGTATGTATTTATGTATTTATGTATTCATGTATTTATTTAATGCCTGTTCCTGGACAATTTCTTGACAGTTTTATGTACAGAAATTATTTGAGTAACATTGTTTTTACTTAAAATACATTTTCTTTTCTTTTCTTTTCTTTTCTTCTTTTCTTTTGCACCTTCATTCATTCATTTTTTTTATGTTTTATGTATGAATGTAATGAATGAATGACTTGTTTCCTGTCAGTGTTTATCCTGTGATGAGCACGTTTTAAGCCTCTCAGGGTTTACTGTGACGGTAAAGAGCGTAAGAGCTCAGTGTTTGTCAGCATCACTGGTAGAAACAGCTAAATAAACTACTTACCGCGACACTCACACAAGAAAAGCCATTTCACACGGATATGAAAAGATAAAAGATTTCTTTCCACAGCGGCTTGTGCCTTCATTTGAGTAACTTGCAGCCTTGCAGAGCTTTGTTCTGTGTGGAAGTGAAAGATCTGCGGCTCTGTACACCATCTTCATCTGCGACTGGCTTCAGGCTAATCAGAGTTAGCAGATTTCTCATCTTCTGAGCTTTGCGTATGCGCTTAAGCGTTCAAAGACAGAGCTTGTTATCTGTGTTAGAAAGCCACCCGCCGATGACCTTTACTTTCTGCTTTTATTTTTAACTCGCTCTTCTGCAACTGTTTTGTCAGATAAATAGGAGTAATCAGATTTTCATCAGTCAGAATCATAATTAAAGCTTAATTAGCAAAACCTTTTTTATAGCATGATATCTTTATTAAACAGATGGTTTAAACTGTCAAGGTCAATGAAGGAAAAAGTATGGAGAATCTATTGGAATCAGGTGTGTTTATTTATTTATTGATTGATTGATTGGCCAATACATTTCCTTATATGTCAATATAATGATTGGTCAATCAATCACAGTATAATAATATAATATAATATAATTATATTATATTATTATATTATATTATAGTATATTATATTATATTATGTGTAAAACATTTTCATATGTTTTTAATAAGCATTTTTGGGGTAAAATAATACTACTTTAATTATTATATTAATATGTTATTATTTAAAGAAAATGCTTCTGTGCAATACAAAATTAATTTGTCAAAAAAATGACAGGTTTTCACATTAAATTGTGGAAAATAAATAAATAAATAAATAAGAGTATTATATATTATATTATATATTATATTATATTATACATTATTTTTTCTGTAAATCTTTTTGTATATTTTTAATAAACATTTTTGGGTAAAATATTAAGGTTTTAATTATTGTAGTAATATACTAAAATTTTAGTTTTTTTAAAGAAAGCTGTGCAATAAAAAAAAGGTGAAAAAAACCCACATTATTTTCACATTAAATTATTGAAAAATAAATAAATACATACATACGCATGTAAATAATAGGTTGCGTATTACATATTTTTGTAGTATTAACTGTGTCAAAAATGAGATATTAGTGAGACCTTGGTATTTAACTTTATTTATTTGAAGAAAGCCTTCGTGCGATGGAACATAATGTCATGATCCCAGTTTTATAAGTGAGTCGTCTTTTAACTGGTATAGTAATAAAAGCTAAGAGTGAAATGACAGTCGCGCGGCAGCAGAAGACGCTAATGATAGACTCGTAATCAAAGTGCTGTAGAAACACAGTTAACACATGTCACATGACTGATCTGAAATGCTCCTCTAACACACTACAAAATGCTGTGAAATCTGATTGGATGAGCTGTCTCTCTCTCTCTCTCTCTCTCTCTCTCTCTCTCTCTCTCTCTCTGTCTCTCTCTCTCTCTCTCTCTCTCTCACACACACACACACACACACACACACACACACACACACACACACCTGTGACCAAACAACCTGAAGCCTGTAGTTCCTCTATATGTCGACTTGTGTTTATGCCGTATTAAATTGTTGGTTTAGTATTATTTATAAACTATAGAGTATTTATTCCCAATTTAAATTAGCTGTTGATCGAACCATTTAAGTATACAGCACAGTACTGGGTCTTTTTGTTGTTGTTGGTGTTGTTGATTTTAGAAGTTTCTTCTGTTTACCTGCATTTATTTTAGCAAAAGTGCTGTAAAAACTGTAAAAAATGTGAAATCTATTTTACATATTTTCTAATTCATATTTAGCACTCTTTTCAATAAGTTGCATGTATTATTTTAATATTATTTATATACTATAAAGTATTTATTCATATTTTCAGTTTTAAATTTAAACTCGTTTATTTTTGTTATTGTTGTGTTATTTTGTCTTTGTTATTCATTCTTATTTTTGTTAAGTTTTAATTTATATCTATTGCACTTTTAGTTATTGTAGTATTGTTGTATTTATTTATTTTAGTTGCCAAGACATTTCTCATTTTTAAGATTTTCTTCTTTATTTTAGTTTAGTTCAGTTTTCACCTTTTTTCAATCAGCAGAAAAGTTTTTTAATAGTTTTAGCTAACAAAAAAAAAAAACCCCACTGATTTCTCTTATTTGCTCTTTTTTAAGTTTGTTCTTTGTGACAGATAAGTGACTCGTTTAGCTGTTTTTCAGTGTTCTTAAGATCCATGTCAAGCTAAAACACTTCAGTATTTGATAAATGACAGCATTTGATGAATGTTCAGCTGCACTGTTTTTTTTTTCCCATTCATTTTTCCCATACAGAATATACAAAAATATTTGAAAATCACACAAAAAGATACAAGACTGTGAACTTAACTAACTTTAATGAACGCAAGAACTACAATCCCTTGAAGCACTGTGAATGACATTTACATAAAAATGATGGAGGAGTATGAAACTATTGATTATATACTGTGTTTTCAGTCAATTGGTTATATATACAGAAACAACATTCTATGCTGTATCCCCGATTTGCTGGTTTTGATTCTCTAATTAGTGGAGATTTTACTGCAGAATTATGGGTAATGTAGTTTTCTTCAAGAATTCTGCTGTTAAACATAATTATTTCAAACTAAGCAAATGCCGTCGATTAACAGCCTCGTGGCTATTGTTCAAATCAATTCCCCTATGAAGAAAATGAATGGTCCACTTTATGTCAGTTATGAAACCGTGGGCCAATCGGATTAGTCTGGGGGCGGGGCTAGTGTACTGAGTGTTTACATTAGCAGTGGTTTATTGCATCTAATGTAATCAGCTGCTCCCTTCAGTTGTTCCTCATTTGTTTGTTTCTTTGGATAACAGCATCTGCTAAATGAGCAGTTTGTGAAATATGAATGAAAAACATCTATAAACGCGCCTTCTGCTTAATCGGTGTGTTCTGTCATATCCGGATGTTTTATGAAAGCAATAAGCCAGGCTGTGTGATTGAGTTAAAGGAAGTGTAAAGCACGTTTGGGATGTTTGTTGATTATCTAAGCGTTGGTTTACATCATCAGTAATCTTGTTTCAGATGTCCGGCGTGTTTTATTGTGGCTCGTTTGCGCCGTCAGACGAGCTCTTCTCCAGAAACAAACAGAACGAGAGGCTGTTTGTCAGCGATTACTCGAGGGTCCGTGACTCTTGCTCGGGTGTTAAGTGGTTTGAAGTGAACGAGCGCCGAGGGCAGCGTCTCATAAACACCTGCGCTTCTGCATCGCAGGTACAGGTGTGTGTGTGTGTGTGTGTGTGTGAGGGCTATTATTAGACGGAAACAACAAGAACACATTTACTGACATGTTATTTACACAAATGTCTCGACATTCAAAGCTTCACAAACAGCATTGATTTTGTGGTAAATTGGATTGTCTGACTCTTGCGTAGAGATTTTGACAGAATAACTGCTGTCCAAAAACAGAATATTTCAGTTCAGAAATACATAAGTGGATAAGAAAGTCAAGATGTTAAATGTCATGGATGTATATTTCACTATTTTGTAGAAAATGGTATTTCACCTGAGATTCAGAGCCAAATTACAGGAGGATAAAATGACTTTAGAAAGATGGCAGCATCATTGTATTATTTTTACACAGAGATTGTTTGGTCTGTTAGTAAAATCTGTTGACTTTAGCAATCTTTGTTGCATTATATGCCAGTGTTGGCAGTTCGAAAATGGGGGGAAAGCACTTTTTGTGTGCTTTTTCCTGAAGTTTGCATGCCTGTAATTCAAGAAGTATTAAAGGAATCTTAATATCCTTCCATATTTTAGTTCTTAACAAAGTTTGCTTTTGCTTTCTTAATTTTTAAGGCTCTGTGTAGTTCATTTCCAGAGATATTGGGATGTCAACGTGGCTCCATGAGTAAATTGTTAATACACGTTTTCAGTGGTGAAAAACCAAATATGGATCACTTTGCATTTAGCTGATGCTTTTTTCTTTTAAAGCAGAATGTCTGAAGAACAAATAATGTTAAAACTAAAAATGTATATTGTTTCCTTCAATCAAAACAATTGCATTGAACATAGCCATTTGAGTGCCATAAATGCATATTTTTTCCAGAGTTTGCTTGCTTGTAACTCAAGACGGATTAAAGGTATCTTAATATCCTTTTAGATTCTGGTTCTTAACTTTTATTTTGTAATATTCATTTTTCAAGCTATATATGGTTTAATCCCAGAGATATGGGGAGTCCAATAAGACTCAGTGTTCAATTGTTGATTTTTACCCATTTTTATCATTTGAAAACCAAACATGAGTCACTTTGCACACAACCAATACTTACTGTATTTAAAGATACATTTCTGAAGAACAAATGACATTGAAAGTTGAAATACAGATAGATAGATAGATAGATAGATAGATAGATAGATAGATATATTTTTTGTTATTAATATTTATTTATGCATTTGTTTTTATTAAATTCATTTATTTATTTGTTTAATAATTTTTATTTTTTATATTTATTATTTTTGTTTTTTTCAAAAATTGTCTGTAAAATAGCATGCATGTGCATTATTATTATTATACTACTGGTATTGCTTTGTGGGATACAAGCGTGTTCAATTAAACACTCCATGTTATACTGTAAGTTATTTCTTTGTGCATCATTTGTATAATATTCAATGCATTTGTGCACAGCTTTCATGTTCTGTTCTGCAGAAACAGTGTGATAGTACTGTGGTACTCTGAACATAACCAACATTGTTTGTGAATATCTAATACATTAATAAAGTGTACATAACAATACAGTACATCTGCACAAGTTGGCAGCTTTTCTACAGTTTTTTTACTCTTATTATTTTTCTGCTGTTTAGGTGTAATAGGTGTTTGAAGAGTTGCTCTATTTGGGTTGAGGATGTTTGAGTATTCTGACAGTTACAGTATATTTTATAGCGCTTTTATCTCAAAAGATGATGTGAATGTGATTTGAGGGCTTGTAAATGTGGTCAGTGTTGTTTTCATGTTTCATCCAAACATCTTCAGCAGATCCAGGAAGATCTGATGACATGAAGATGTTGCGTTATACAGATCAAAGACTGGATTCCTCTGGAAAATGCTTTTATTGCTTTTGTAACTGCGGCGTTCATAATGTTCCTGCGGTGATGTAAACGCCGGTGCGGTTTTATATTTATACAAACATCTGCCTTTCATGTCTGTATAGGCATGAATACCAACTGAAATTGAAGATATGAAGTGAACCAACCCGATAATTATGGCGTTTTGCAAACATGTCAGGTTTTCATGGTGCTTTCAATGCAGTGCCGGTAGGTGTAATTTATTCTATTCCACACTGCCAAAAAGAAAGCTATCGAGAAGATTTACCACCGCTTTAAAAAAGGAAATTCAAAGCAAGCTGAACCGAAACGCCGGCGAGTCATGATTTTCATTTGGGAGTCTTAGGAAAATAAATTTTGCATGTTTGCCGTATAAAACTCTAGAAACTACAAATCTTCTTATCTGTAATCCTGTTCTACATAAACACGCTTTAACACATCAGTACGCCGCTTTAACACAGAAATATCTGCGCTGGAGCAACGCAGCAGAGACTTTATTATAAGAGCGAGATCTTTGAGCTGCTGTTGAATACACTCGTCTAATCCAGCAGATTATGAGCAGATAATCATTTCACAGAGCATCGAGTGCTTTATGAGAGCCAGAGCTTTGACTGCACTCTTCCACATGTGCGGCGCTGACGAAACCATAACAGATTAGTGCTGTTGTTTCTGTTGCGTGAGGCTCACACAATGCAATCAGAACTGACTGCTCTTTACTGATGTGTATTATGAATGCTGTATGTGTAGGTCGCATTGACTTTGTCAGGACTAGATCTTCTAGTCTTTATGAATCTAATTAAAGCTGCACTACAGAACTTTGCTCTCTCTATCGCCATCTGTGGTTGAAATATAAAATTGTACATTAATTGCAATAATTTGCTTTAGCTGATATAAATTAAAAAAAGGCAACATTTCTCATTTTCATTTACTTGATGTACTGAAATATCTAAAACTAATTGAAATATTAATAAATATTATATAGACATAAAAAAAAACTAATAATCAAACCACAATATTGCTAAAACAGTAACTAAAATGAAAAGGCTCCCAAAAATTCTAAATATTAATATTATTAGTAAATAAAAATAATAATAACTTTAATAGTATCTATGTGATCCTAAAATAACGCTGTTCTAATCTACATGCATAAATCAAATATTTATCTTTTTTTTAAATGATTTTTTTATAGTGCATTCAGAAAGTAATCAGACCCCCTTCACTTTTTTCAATTTTGTTATGTTGCAACCTGATACTACAATTGTTTAAATTATTATTTTTTTTTTCATTAATCTACACTCTGTACCTCATAATGACAAAGTGAAAACAGAATTTTAGAAATGTCTGTAAATTTATTAAAAAGGAAAATATATCACATTTACATAAGTATTCAGACCCTTTGAAACAACACTTGAAATTTAGCTCAGATGCCTCCCATTTCTCTTGATCATTGCTGAGATGTTTCTACACCTTGATTGGAGTCCACCTGTGGTAAATTAAATTGATTGGACATGATTTGGAAAGGCACACAGCTCTCTATAAAAGGCCTCACAGCTGAAAATGCATATCAGAGTGAAAACCAAGCCATGAGGTCAAAGGAGCTGCCTGCAGAGCTCAGAGACAGACTCAATCCTCTAAGTAAAGACACATGAAAACACACTTGGAATTTGCAAAACAGCACCTAAAGGACCCTCAGACTCTGAGAAACAAGATTCTCTGGTCTGATGAACCTTAATTCCAAGCATCATGTTTGAAGGGAACCAGCTCTGCTCATCACCTACAGAGTACCATCCCAAAAGTAAAGTGTGCTGGTAGCAGCCTCATGCTGTGGGCTGTTTTTCAGCGGCAGGGACTGAGAGACTCGTCAGAGTAGAAGAAAAAAATCTCAATGCACCAAAATATAGAAATAGCCTTAAAGGGATAGTTCACCCAAAAATGAAAACTCTGTCATTTACTCACCCTCAAGTAGTTCCAAACCTTTATGAATTTCTTTGTTCTGCCGAACACAAAGGAAGATATTTTGAAGAAAGTTTGTAACCAGGCTGTTTTGGGGCACCATTGACTTCCATAGTATTTTTTTTTTTTTCCTACTATGGAAGTCAATGGTGCCCCAGAACTGCTCTGTTTCCCACATTCTTCAGAATACCTTCCTTTGTGTTCAGTAGGGCTGGGTATCGAGTTCGATACTTTTTAGGCACCGACCGAATTGCCTCGATACCACCGAGTATCGAAAAATGTCTTGTCGTTCGGTACCAAATTTCGATACCTAAGGGGTTAATCTCATCAACGTCAGTGAGACAATAAGCCTGCAGCACTAGGTGTGTTTGACTAGAAGCGACGCGGCGCTGATTGATCAGTGTTTGACTTCCCGTAGAGCGATTCATGGAAAGCGTATGGAGCCGTCTGCTCTCTATATCGTAGCGGTTTCGCTTTACTACACACAGACTGAAGCGCGCGTGCTGTCGTGATTTCAAAGCCTGCTTCTGCGTCTCACTAAATGAGGACATAAACACATGAACAACATCTCCAGAACTGCTCTGAGAGTCACTTCATGAGCATTTTACCATTTGATTTGAGTAAAACTAGCGTCATATCATACACACACAGAACTGTAAAGGTATTCACGGCAACAAAATAAAATAAAAGGCTCGGTTTAACTCGGAAAGACACACATGAAATATATTAATATTGTTCAGCAGAGTGTACGTACTGCTACTGCTAGGCTACTATTCAAATTATTAAAACTCTTATTTTTTTAAAGTAATGATCACACAACATTTCTTCCATGTTTTAATTTTAATAGTAAAATTTTGTTTGCCAGAATAAATAAATTTGATTTTCAATAATTTTAAAGATAAATGAAATTAATGTTTTATGCCTTCATTTGAAAAAAAAGATACAGAACACAGAATTTTTTGAGGAAAATAAAACATTTCATACGGCTGTTTTAAGAATAAATTTAAATAAACTAAGTAGTTTTTATGCATTCAAATAATTAGACATACCACAACACAGAATTTAATAACAATAAAACATATGGTGAAAGAAAATAAAACACCCACTTATGAAAGTGGATAAAGATTTTCAATTTCTTGAAGTCTTTAACAACCTAGAATAAATGAATAGAAATGAAGATTCTGTCTGAGCTATGCGTTTTAAAACGAACACGCACTAGTGTAAACTGAAAACTATTTGAGGTTTATTAAAATTATTTGCACTGATTTATTGTGTTGGATATATTTTGTTCCTTTGTGCAGTGGCTCAGGAGATGAGTCTTTGAGTCTGTATCAGTGTCAACAAGCTGAAAAAACTAAAACCAAAGTTTTTTGAGATAATATAATCTTGTTAAAACTGATTTCATAAAATTGGTATCGAAAAAAGTATCGTTCAGGAACCGGTATTGAACTCAAGGTATCGGTATCGATATCGAAAATTTTTGAACGATACCCAGCCCTAGTGTTCAGCAGAGCAAAGACATTCATACAGGTTTGGAACTAATATATATATATATATATATATATATATATATACATACATACATACATACATACTTTTACCTGCTTTATATATTTTGAATGTAATCATGACTTTAGAGATTACATGAGCTCTGCTATAGTGAATATAGTCACATTAATCAAGGGAAAAAAAAAATCCCTCCTTAACTAGTCTTTTCTAGTGCTAATTAAGACCTAATATTTATCTGGCGCAGTAACAAGACATGGGCCGTCCTCTCCTGTTCTCCACGGATCTCCTGCACTCCAGCAGTGACGGTGCGTCATAAACTCCCTTCTCAATTTGTTCTTGCAGACTTTGATGTGCGTCTCCTCCTCTTCTGTTATTTAACAAAGCAATGTCTAGAAGGCCGTCTCCTCTCCGCTCGGCTCTCGCTGTCTTCAAATGATCATTTGCGTTTCCTCGCTTTGGGCTCCGGCTCTATTTACACTCAAGGCTTGAGATGTCAGAGCTGCACTAATGGCAGTAGCAGTGACTGACAAAAGCAATTTGCTGTGGTACTTCAAAAAGAGGATTACAATGTTCTTGACGTTGTTCCTTCACGTTTTTATCTGAGATTTAATTCATTAGTGACCAAAGATCTCGACTTCTACCCGAACCAGACACAATGCGACAAAGTGATGAGTTTGAGGTCAATGTGATTTTTTTTTTTTTTTTATGTTTTTGAAAGAAGTCTTCTACTCACCAAGGCTGCATTTATTGATCCAAAATACAGTAAAAATTGTGAAATATTATTACAATGTAAAATAACTGTTTTCTATGTGAATATCTGTTAAATTGTAATTTATTTCTGTGATCAAATCTGAATTTTCAGCATCATTACTCCAGTCTTCAGTGTCACATGATCCTTCAGAAATCATTCTAATATGCTGATTTGAGCAGCAAATTATACAATAATCTATATAATGACTGTAAAAATCATGGAAATGTGTCAAAGTCTATAAAAGGCACCTTTATACAGGATCCCCACATTTTTAAAGTAATATTAATATTACTAACCCACAGTTTGAACAGTAGTTTATATTTGCAAACAGAAATACACTTAAAATTAATTCATATGATGCATGACCACACTTACATTCACTAATGCAAAACACAATTCATACACAGGTATATTTGCACACATCTGAATGTTTCTACATGTACAAACTGATGTTGAATCTGCATTTGCAAATTGTCATGTGTTTGAGTTCCCTTTAGCCAATCATATGGGAGTCTTCAAACCAACCAATCATAATACGCCTCACTCAAGAAGCATACTGTAACTTGTGAGCATAAATGATTAAATATTGAATATGAAAAGCGGCTAAAGTCGTGACCCTTTCTGTCTCCCGTCGCCTTGATGTCTTAGTCGTTTCTCGCGGTTATTGTAAGATCAAAAGCCTCACCAATCTCCGGCGCTCATCAAAGCCCTTCGAGACATCGCCCATAACAACAGACTTTAACACGCGGCGCTTTGCATCATCCATCATCTCGCTCACATTTGACTCCACGGTCCAAGAGGTTCGGCAATTAATAGAAAGCATCTTTCCGGAGGCGTCTTAAATGTCAAACCTGGATGTGAATGCTAATGGTGACAACAATCGAGCCGTTTATTTGTCCTTCTCCAGCCTAAGTTTATTTATTTCTAATCAGGAAAGCTTCGGGTAGCTTATTAGCGCTGTGCTAATCCATATGCCCCAGCGTGAAATGAGACTCCATGGATCTGGGCCAAGCAAACACACGCAAGCTCATTTTCCCATGTTTTGTCTCTCTGTCAGAGCCTATTTGCATAAAATCCAATTTTCCCACATGGAAAGCTTAGCGCTATAATGGACGCTCAGGGCGGATATTGCGCTGAATAGGATCGCTGACGCCGATTGTCCCATTTCAGAGTCGAAGAATCAAACAGAAGACTTGGAAAATAACATCAGGACAAGTTAAAAGTTCACTTCAGAAGTCTACACAGTCGTTCTTCCCATAACACATCAGGAGATCCCAGCTAACAGAAACAAAATGTTCTTAAAGTAATGTTCATGGATTGTTCTTATTTGTCTTTATTAATATTGGATATACATTGTCATAGCATTGAGAGAAAATGTATCTATCACTAGCCAAACCTAGCGACTAGCCTAGAACATGCTGTCAGTGTACAAAGTCATGCTAACAGGATGTTATTAATGCTAGCAATGTGCTAATTCATGCCAGAAACATGTTAGCGGAGTGCTAAATCATGCTAGCAGCATATTAAATCATACAAAAATAAAGGCATGAATAAGCTTCTCAAAATTGCTAGATGACAAAAATGGTTTTACCTTAGCTATTAATCTCAAATGAAAGAAATAGGATTTAAACACCGAGTTGATCTGTTTATCAGATTTCAGAGAGACATCAAACTGAACCCCATCGATTTACAGAAAGGAGCAAAGTTCCCCAAATCAGAGAGACCTTGAGAATGTTCCCAAACACTTACTTTCATTTTAAATGTAAAAAAAAAAAAAAATTGCTGACATCCATAGGTCAGCTTCATGTAGACAATTTAGTAAAGACATAAATGACTTCTTGTTCTGTTTTCATAAAGGTAGGTACACCTGAGTATCGTCAGCAAAACAATGAAAAGAAACTCCATGCCTTTGAAAAAAAGAACCTAGGGGTAACATATACATTAAGAACAGGATTGGACCAAGAATTGAACCTTGAGGAACTCCACAAACCAATGGAGCAGATTTGGAATAAAATTGACCGATATTAACTGTTAGAGACATCCTAGCTACATTGTAATCATGCTAGAAACATGCTAGTTTTTCAAACGTTCTGGTCCGGCTTTCTCAAGCCAAATTTAAAATTTGACTTGTCAGACTTCATTATCTAGTTTGATTGTTGAATCTGCATTTGCATATTGTCATGTGTGTGAGTTCCCTTTGGCCAATCAGATGTGAGTCTTCAAACCAGCCAATCATAATATGCCTCACTCCAGAAGCAACAAGAAACTGAACATTTCAGGGTCCTTAGATTATTAACAATTAATTTTGGGTAAAAATAAATTTAGTAGCATGTTGTATGAAACGTTTTTGTGACCTTTAAATAACATTGTAATCACAACATGAAAACTGGACATTTTAACGTTTATAGAATATTAAAAATAAACATTCAGATAACCTTATATATTGGGTGAGAATAAAGTTAGTGGCATGTCTTTTTTATTTATTTATTTTTTGTTTTTTACATTGAAATAACATTCTATTCGCAACAAGAAAACTGGACATTTTAATGTTCTTAGAATAAAACTTTGATTTTAGGTGAAAATAAGAAGCATTTTTGTAACCTTAAGAAAACTGGACTGGACATTTCAGAAATATTTCAAAACAATGTTCTCACAATGTTTTTATAACCTAAATGTGTTACCCGGGATCCGATTATATGTCCTTTACAGCTAATCCAATGGGATTTTAGCGTGTTGCGTGAGCACAAACCAGGTGATATTTACTGCGTGGAGGTATTTCGGTGCATTTGTCTCCCGCGAGACTCTAATCCTCACAGAAACCCATCGTCTCCTACGCACTCATCTAAAATTAAAGAGGAACCTTGGCATGGAGGTCAAATCAAGCTGCAGACAGACTCACAGTTAGAGAATCAGAGAAACGACAGGGCTTAATGAGGGAAACTCAAACTCAATCGTGTAAATTAGACATAGATACGAAGTCAACACTGGGATGAGAGGAACACACATTCAGATATGACCTGCATTTCAAAGCAGGCGACGTCCCACAGGTGTAGGTAAACAACCCACAGAGAAAGATAAATGAGCCGCAGATGGGTGACCAGTGAAATTTATCATCTGGAATACTGTTTATGTGCCGCCGTCCATCCATCTGTCCGTACGTAAAGGTTGTTCACAAGATGAAGCTGCTTGAATATTTTAAAGCCACACAATAACAGCCATTCGGAAGGGATTTGATGTTTAATATGTAGCAGTAGCAGTGCTTTGGGCCACTGAAAATTTGCAGTGGGCAGGGCTATTTGATGTTTAACATATATCAGGACTTTGGGCCAATGAGATTTCATAGTGGGCGGGGCTATTTGTTGTTTAACATATAGCAGAACTTTGGGCCAATGAGATTTGATAGTGGGCGGGGCTATTTGCTGTTTAACATATAGCAGGACTTTGGGCCAATGAGATTTGATAGAGGGTGGGGTTGTTTGTTGTTTAACATATAGCAGGACTTTGAGCCAATCAGATTTCATAGAGGGCGGGGCTGTTTATTGTTTAACATATAGCAGGACTTTGGGCCAATGAGATTTCATAATGGGCGGGGCTATTTGTTTAACATATAGCAGGACTTTGGGCCAATGAGATTTCATAGTGGGCGGGGCTATTTGTTGTTTAATATATAGCAGGACTTTGGGCCAATGAGATTTGATAGAGGGTGGGGTTATTTGTTGTTTAACATATAGCAGGACTTTGGGCCAGTGAGATTTCGTAGTGGGCGGGGCTATTTGTTGTTTAACATATAGCAGGACTTTGGGCCAATGAGATTTCATAGAGGGCGGGGCTATTTGTTGTTTAATATATAGCAGGACTTTGGGCCAATGAGATTTCGTAGTGGGAGGGGCTATTTGTTTAATATATAGCAGGACTTTGGGCCAATGAGATTTTGTAGTGGGCGGGGCTCTTTGATATTTAACATATAGCAGGACTTTGGGCCAATGAGATTTGATAGAGGGCGGGGTTATTTGTTGTTTAACACAAAGCAGGACTTTGAGCCAATCAGATTTCATAGAGGGCGGGGCTGTTTGTTGTTTAACATATAGCAGGACTTTGGGCCAATGAGATTTGATAGAGGGTGGGGTTATTTGTTGTTTAACACAAAGCAGGACTTTGAGCCAATCAGATTTCATAGAGGGCGGGGCTGTTTGTTGTTTAACATATAGCAGGACTTTTGGCCAATGAGATTTCATAGTGGGCGGGGCTATTTTATGTTTAACATATAGCAGGATTTGGGCCAGTGAGATTTCATAGAGGGCAGGACTAAAGCACAACAAAGCAGAAACTGACATGGACAGACCTGTTTAGTTAAAACTTAGTTTTAAGTTTTAAGACACGTGAGATCTTTCAGAGTGTTTTTCTCAAAAGAAATGTCTTTTCTGTGTCAGAGAAACACTATTTTTCATTTCTTTGAGATGATGACAGATGTCATATCTGCACTATGCAGATCTCCACCTTGTGTTTGGTCCCTCAGAAGTGCACTGCACTACACTACACTACAGTGTTTTGTCAGGACCTGAGTGAATACAGGCGTCCAGCACAGGACGTCCAGCAGACACACTCGGTTTGGCAGCGATAATGAGTGTCCCGGTGAAGCAGCGGCCCGTGACAGCTCCTCACTCCGTGCCGCAGGCCAGGGTAAATGACCAAGGATAACCAGCTAGTCATGAAATATATGCAAGAGCAAGAAACAGTGCATGAAGCAGACAGATGTTCAACAGCAGGTGAACTAAACTCAAACACAGGCACAAGAGTACAAATGAAGACTCACATGGCGTTTATAAAAATGCAGTTTATAAATAAAAATAAAAATAAAAATGGATACAATATATTAAAAAAGCCACACATTTTTTGCAGATTAAAACCTAAAATGGTCTTAAATTGGAACAGAAAGTCTTTATGTCATAAAGTAATGGCATTAAATGTAGCATGTATTGCATAAATAAATAAATTACTATTTTCATATTTTTTTTCATATTTTCATAATTGTTTTCTAGTTTAAACGTCAAGTTACATTTACTTGAGATGCAAAATGAAGACTTTTTTTTTGAGAAATTGAACAAAAGGAAGTGTATTTATTCTTAAAACAAGAAGAAATATCTGTCAATAGGGAATGAAAACCTGATCAAGGTAAACGCTGAATTAAGTTGGATTAAGTTTGTTTGTGTGTGTGTGTATATATATATATATATATATATATATATATATTTATGTGTGAGCTCATTGGCAGATATTTGTTCTTGTTTTAATCATAAACTCACTTTAATCAATTTCACAGAAAACATTCTTATTCTATGTAATTTTACTTTTTCTAATTCTCATGTAAATGTATCTTGATCTTCTTGAAATCTTAAGACATTTGGACTAGAAAACAAGACAAAAATACTGAGGAAGAGCATCAGTTTTTACAGTATGATCAGAAGGTACAGTAAAAGTTATTTCAATATTCTAGTTAAGCAATTTTTCATGTAAAATTACTTAAAAATAATAGAAATCTCTTAGAAGATGTATTTTCAAACTGTTGCTAAAACATTTTTTCTGTATATTTAGAGACCACATTGATGTATTGTCAATTTATTACTTAAATTTCTTTTACGTGGTCTTAAAATGATCTTAAAGTTTGAAATTTACCTTTATAAACCAGCATAACAACGCATAACAATGCATATTGTATGCACATATTGTGTGCAATAGTGCATTTTTAATTAGAAATACTTTGTTTATTAAACTTTTCATTATTGCTTGTTACTTTGGAACAGTTTGTATTTGCTCAGTGTTACTTTATAGATTATGAAGAGTAAATATTGGCTTTCAAACGGCGTCGTGTTGCTGTAAGTGTCTCGTACAGGGAATAACTAGCGTTACCCAGCATGCATTGTTTGGATCAGATTGGATCTGTGTTGCCAAGACAGACAATCTGGCAAAGCCGAAGCGGTCTGGCGAATTAGTTTCTTAATCAAAATTACATAGTGAGAAGCTGCTAAAGGATCATGGGAGAGTTTGTCGCTAGAGACGTGTCTGTGAAATGTTCACAATCAAACGATGCACGACCAGATCTGCTCAACAGACTCTAAACTGGATGATAGAGCTGGACATATATAGTTTTATTGATAAAGATGTTTCTTCTTGTTAATTTCAAGGTTGCTGCTTCAAGAATTTGATTAAAATAACGTTTTAATCAGAAGTTTTCATAATATTTATTGTTTTTGTTTGTTTTTTTTTCATTAAAGTAATAAGGCACTCAAAGTGTGCTAATATTGACTGTATTCACAATAAGTAATCGCACAGCCACTTGTAAATGATTGCTTTAGTATGTATTTGCTCAGAAACCACTTTAAACACTGATGTGTTTTCAGTCAGAAAAACAATCAAATTGAATTGGTTAGAAAAGCTTAAAACAGTCAAGAAATGTTCTTCACAGTTTTGCTAAATAATTAAGGAATAAGTTTTTATTAAAATTTTATATTATACTTTTTTAATTACACAATATTATATTATATATAATATTTAAAAATATATATGTTATAATTATTGTTTTACAACAATATAACAATATATACAAAATATTTAGTATTGAAGTGATATTTACCTTCATTTTTTATTGAAATATTCTGAATCAAGTGAAAAGCTGTGTGTGTGTGTGTATATATATATATATATTATTTTTATATATAAAATATTTAATAGCATTTAAGATATTAAATATTTAAAATATTTATTTATGTAAAAGTATTTGAAATGTTTTGTTTGTTTGTTTTTATATTTTATAACAATTATCATTATACTTATTGCTTTATTTACAGGCATCAGTATAACTGTTTAGTAATTAACAATAATCTTTTTATGTAGAAAAAAAATCAATTATGTGAAAAGCCATTGATTTATTTATATTTTGCTTCATTTTATTTTAAATACATTTCTTTTTTCATCTCTGAGTGATACCACAAACACAATATTAGTTTACTAGAGCAGTTATAGGACACTTAATGCCCCAAAAAAGTGCAGTAGAATCATTTTGATATTAATTTCAACTAGTTAATTCTACATCAGTGATGTAATAATATCAGCTGTATCTTAAAAAGGAAATTGTCAGGACTTTATGTTGGTCTCAGCTGAGCACTGGTCTCGGTCCGGTCCGGTGCTGTCACTGTGGCTCTGCTCCGGATCAGCGGCTCCACTGAGAGTCTAATCCAGGCCTGTGTCCATCTCTTATCGCCCGCCGGCCGGCCTGCAGACGCGTCTCGATTCGTCTGAAGCGGCCTAACGCTGCCCGGCTGGATCCCGCGGTTTGGACGACAGGCTACGTTAATGAAATGTTAATGAGACGTTTATGAAATGGTAATGTTTCTCAGTGGCTTCTGGCTGACGTGAGGACGTGTAATCAGCGATAGCAGCGACTGCAGGCCTCTGATTACAGCCCACAGGCTTTTCTCACTCAAACCTAATGCTGATGATTATGGAAATGATGTGCTGAGATAGTTGTGCATTCAGGACGGCTCCATCGTCTGTGTGGCTCTCTGAAAACTTCGCTGTTATGATGAAATGTGATGAGGGCCGTCGCTATCAGACCTGGAAGACAATGCAAAGTCATAATTGAGACTATTTAATGTCTTAAAGTCACTTTCCTAATGTGATGCATCTCAGTGAGAAGCAGATGAAGGAGTGCAGTTGGAAACTGACAGAAATCTGTTTTATTGTCGTCTTTAAGTTCATACAGACACAGATAATGAGTGTTGCTTTGCTGCTGGAAAGTTCCTTCGAAAAGTTTGTGTGACATGATAATGATTTGGTTAGAATGAAATGGACACTTTCATGCTTCTTTCTTTTCATCTCTAGATAAACAAACAAACAAAAAAACACACTAGTGGAACGCAATGAATAGCAAAAAATGAGCAATAAGTGACAATCTGTGATTTATTTGTGTGTTTTGTCTCTTGTGCTGCCACTGAGAATGATAGGAAATGGCTTTATTTTATGAATCTGGTTTAAATGACTATTTTCTAACTATAACACTATAAAACAGAACTTTGACTTTTTAGCTTAATTTATTTAGGAAGAATTTTCCAAATCAGGGATAATTTTGTCTAAAAATCAAAAAATATATAAATATGGTTTCATATCTTTCATATTTCATATCTTAATAAACTCTAAATATTGTTATATTATATTATATAGGTTTTAATAATTAATAATAATTGATAGTTTTATTTAATATATGATTATATATATATATATATATATATATATGTGTGTGTGTGTGTGTGTGTGTGTGTGTGTAAAGTAAGATTTAAATAAATATATAATTCAGTAATATAAATGTTACTAATATATAATATAAATATATAAATATTAATATAGTTAAATTTATATTATTAATTTAATATTCTTTAATTAATAATTGAAAATAGTATCACTGTTTGCATATTAGAATGATTTCTGAAGGATCATGTGACACTGAAGACTGGAGTAATGATGCTGAAAATACAGCTTTGATCACAGAAATAAATTACATTTTACTATAGATTTAACATTTTTTGCTGTATATTCCATGGTCTGTCTGAATACTGGATTCTGATTGGCTGGCAGGTATGCAGTAAAACCTGTTAAAGCACAGGTAGTTCCATGTCAGTTTAATCACCGTTCCATATTAATGCGCTGCTTTAATTGATGCACACTAACCAACACTTACACACACACACACACACACAGAGAGAGAGAGAGAGTTCGAAGATCGCTGATTGCGCTGCACACACACATAAACTTGTCAACGCTTCCCCGTGATTGTTATTAATAAAATAGCCTAGATACTAGATCGCTACATTATATTTCCCAGCAACGAGGTGTATAATCGCTGTTTTTTTCCACCTAGATGTGAAAAAACTAAATATTGTTACATTGTTATATATGAAATCTGCAGTGCATATATACATACAAGGAATGAATTTTTGAAATATATTTGATTTAGTTTACAGATAAACAAGGGGAAAAAAAACAATGCGACATAACATAGCCTGCAGTTTCAGTTCATTTTTGTGCTGGTATGAGGAAACAGTTGAAGTGATTGCGCCGGAGCACACACACACACACACACACACACACACACAAAACATATCAGTTATTGCTAACTTGACAGCGCAGTTGGTACTTTATCAAAATAAAATACAGTGAACCAAACATCAGCACACCCGCCTCTGTGTCACCACTGGAACGTGACTGAAGTACAAAGCCTGTAATTTACATTATAAATAATAGTTTAGCATTCAGATACGTTACATTATGGAAATATTATGGAATATTTGGATTTATGCCGAATGAGAGAGGTACGATACACGAGCACAAAGCCCCATTTCACAAACAGTTGAGTGCACAAGCCGTTAGACTTGTATAGACTCCTTTGTCAGTCTATGTGAGAGACGCATTCAGAATCAGCACATGGTCACTGTCTAGGGGGCTTTGTTTTCAAGTGCGCAACTCACGGCATTCACTGTTCTTCTGCTGGCGGTTATCAAACAGCGTTGCATTACTGCGGGCAATTTGACCTCATGCACCGAACCGAGATGTCCGTAATGTGATATATATGTATGCAGCTTCTGTCTTCAAGACCCAAATGTTTTATGTTTGTGTGTGACTTTCATTATCTACATCATAGTTTATTTTAATTGCTGACATATTACTGTTCACAGAGTTATTGTTCACAGCCTTCATTTTAACACCAGCATCCAGATTGTGAATCAGTCAGCACAGAAAGTCTCAGAAGAACACAGAAATCAGCAGAGCAGAGTTATTACGTCTGGCCTCATGTGTGCAGCGTGATTTACGGCGGTCAGGGCTGTTTCTGTGGCTAATTAACTGAATGTGTAACATGTGACCCTGACAGAATGAACATACAGACCTACAGTGTGGTTTTACCGCAGTCAGTCAGGTGATGATTTACAGTAGAAACATCTCCTGGTGTTCCTGCAGCGCTCGACAGTGCAACACATGAAATATCTCATGTTAAATGTGCTGATGTGAGAAGCAGTATCAAATTAACCAATAGGATTTCACTGTGGGCGGAGCTTCTGAGTGCTGCACGAATATAAATAAGCAGTCTGTAGAATGGCATGTATGTGTGTTTGGTTATAGTGTTTATAGTGTTTCTAGCTTAAAGTACTAATTTAAGTACTTTAACTTCATTCTTCAGTTGTGTGGCAGCAGCTGTTTGGCTATTAGTGTCGTTTTCTTTGGTAATGAGTTGTATATTTTTTCTAGTGAGTAGTGATGAAGTGTGACGAAGCATAGCAGCTCTAGTTTCACACTGTTTTAGCAGCTGCTTTACAGTCCAGCAGATAATCTAATGTGCTTTACTAACCCGATCCAGACTCACACATCAACAAGTCAACAAGAACATGTACAAAAATATATGTACAGTAGCTACAGCAGAGACTTTTACAGCAACAACAAATAATTAGTGCTGTCAAGCGATTAATCGCGATTAATCACATACAAAATAAAAGTTTTTGTTTGCATAATATACATGTGTTTTGTGTATATTTATTTAGGGCTGCAAGTAACAATTATTTTGATAATCGATTAGTTGGCCGATTATTTTTTCCGATTAATCGGATAAAAAAGCTACATTTTCTTTTTTTAATTTTATTGACAAAAAACTACTTCCACATTCTGCCCAATGTTCTTCAAACAAACGTGCCAACTGAATGCCTTGAAAACACACAGTGCTTAACAATTTATTAGACCACCTGTCATAATAAAGAGAAAACACAAATATTTTAGGAATTTGTCAAAGAATTGTTTAAATCTATAACTGTTATTGTCATTTATTTGGCAAATAACAAACTGAAACAACTAAATAGTATTTATTCACATAATAAAAAAAGGCATCCTGCCTTTCATAACAGCTTGCATTCTTGCTGGCATTGTTTAGCTACTTTTTGACAGTAATTGGGTATCTGAAAAAATAGATATTTCATTCCTTCATAGATAACAGCAATAATTATATTATAGCATTAGAAATAGCCTAATCTTACTAAAGAGCTTATGCATATTGGAGGACTAACCAATACAGATAGCTAAAAAATGATTTTAGTAAACACCAATACAGTTAGAGCAGCAGTGGCACAGACCTTACATTATTTGTTATAAACCTTACATAAATTTGTTTTAATAAATTTAAGCACTGTATAGGCTATAGGCACAAAAAAAATCACGATAATCGAGCCGCCGTCTGATGAAATCAAATACACATAAGATAAAGACAATAGCTGTGCTGTGATTTCGGCTATACTTGCATGTAAAATTAGAGAAGCAACATAATATCTGTGTTTAACTGAATTAAAGCGCTGCCACGTGCTGAACAGAAACAGAGCAGACACAGAGAGAGAGAGAGAGAGAGGTGCGCGCGCTGGGAGAGCAAGACCTCGCGCTCGCGCGGCTGTACCGGTGATTCTCAGAAACTAAATAAGGTCTGGGCGCTTTTTTGAAGGGAAAAAAGTCGCTAAAGGGGTCTGCACTGTTGCTAAGTTGGCAACACTGTGCATCTCCATTTCTCCAACTACGGGTTGGGCCACGGGTCAAACAGAAAATACGCGCTGCGTTAATCGCGCGTTAAAAAAATTAGTGCCGTTAAAATGAATTTGCGTTAACGCGTTATTAACGCGTTAACTTTGACAGCACTAATATATACATAATAAATATACACACTACACACACACATATATTATGTAAACAAAAACTGTTATTTTGGATGCGATTAATCGCGATTAATCGTTTGACAGCACTACAAATAATAATAATATTAATAATCTAATATGGTTTACTAAACTGATATTTTTTTCTGAATCATTTAATTAATTGGTGATTAATGTGAATCATTCATAAATAAATAAATAAAACTTCACTGATTATATTTAAGTTTTGTAAAGGTATGAAACCAAACCGTTTTGATTTTATTTATTTATATTACTGTATATTAACTGTTTACTTTTTCATAATATAATATAATATAATATAGTAATATTTAGATTTTGTTTAAGATATAAAAAATATGAAAGATATGAAACCATATTTATATATAATATAAATAATATATATAATATAAATAATATATAATATATTATTTATATTAATAAACAATAAACCATGCATCATATAATTATAACATAATTATATTAAATTTCTAGAATGAATATAATATATAATAAATATCTAATACATTTAAAAATATAATATAATAATATATACTGTTGTAAACCTATATTATAATATTTTTGTTTTTATATTTTTATATATTTAATTGAATTTTATATTTATTTTTTAAAGTCAAGAAGAAAATGTAAAGATTCAGAAAGAGCAAATCTAGATGCATATAGAGTGAAATGCATGAGTGCGTGTTTTATTGATCTCTAACAGAGCTGAAACGATCTGTAACGGCGTCTGCTGCACAAACACTGTAATTACACATGACACGTTTATGCATCATATTTAATATCCACACAGAAGCAGGTTTACCGTCGATCAGGGTGTTTCCAAACAAACGTGACCCTGAGACGGCAGCGGGTCAGCGGGAATGAACAGTTCGCTTCAGCCCCGTTACGCTTTACCTTCTCAGAAACCAGAGCAGACACATTATCACTCAAACTAGATTTAGAGTCAAAGGCAAAATGTGAATTAAGCGTTTATTCTTGCCAAGGGAGATGGACGAATCAATAAGAAATAACAGCTCCAGGCTGCCAGCTGACAAACGCCGGGCCAAGCAGATGAAGGAGGAGGTTTTGGTTTAGATGTGCTTTAAATAATGAGTTTGAAAAGGTTACTTCCTTGGCAAATACAGTAGTACACTATTGAGTGGGTCTGAGAGTTTATTATAAAGGAATCGTTCACCTCTGCCATTTCTTAAAAGCGATGTCTCTTACTTGAGAACAAAAGGAGATGCTAAGCTAAAATTACTCTACTTTTCATTATATATTCAAAGAGTTATGAGAGATTTGTGTGAGAAACCTAAACACAGATCCACCGCAGCTATTCAAACTTCAACCACGGGTCAACATTTTAACTAATATATCACCACTTTCCCAGCTGATTAATCACACTAAGACATCGGTTTTTATAGATTTTTTTATTTTTATTTTATATTACAAGTTTTCCAAAATTTTATATGTAAGTGATGTTTTAATATGCAAATGAGGCATTATATAGGTAAATATGCATTGATTTGCATACATTTCCAGAACAGAAATATGAACACTGGATAAAGTCAGGTTTAAAACTTTCATTCATATTATTAATTATTATTAATAATAATAATAATAATAGTTTTGTAAAGAGATGAAGCCAGAGAGTTTTGGTCTAATATATTTATATTATTTATTTTAATATTTTTAATTTGCTTATTATTTATTATTTTATTTTATATATTTTATATGTACATTTACTATTTTTGTTATTATATTATATTATATTATATTTAGGGTTTGTAAAGATGAAATCAAACAGTTTTGATTTTAAATATTTATATATTATAATATTTTTAATTAATTTTTTCATTGTTATATTATATTATATTATACAATTTATTTTATGCTGAGAGATAAAGTGCAATAAAAACACTTAAATATATATATTTTTTCTTTTTATTAGTTAAAATAAAAATGTTCTGAAACCCAAATAGCCCAAATTTTCAGAATTAAGCAATGCATGAAAACAGTGTTTCGTCTTCAGTGTAGTGTCTTCACTAAATGTCATGATTGGTTTTGAGACGCAAGGAAGCGTTTGGCATCATTGACGTCAAGCGTGCGTTTGCAAATGAGCTTTGAGAGCTGCCAGATCCGAGCGCTGAATGTGGGCCACGCAAACAATGACAGGGTGCTCATTTTGCATGAACTCAGCCTTTATCACGGCACTGAAAGGGGAAATTCTGCTGCGGGAGCGGGACAAAAGCAGCGCGTTTCAGATTTTGCCTCTGTGACAGTGTGAGCGCGGCCACAGCGGGAACGCTGGTGTCCTCAAAGTGCTCTGCGTGCCACGACAGCCAAAAACCTGTCAGGTTTAGAGAAGAAGATATATGAGCGTATTGTTTGCGTCTCTGAGGGCGTCTGGTTCCTCGCCGGCGGCCCCTTCGTCTCTGTCCACCCGCTGGATCTTTGGGAAGCGTCTGCCTGTGAATGTGAGAACTGGAGTCGTGCTGTATGTGAATCACGGATCTGCACCGGTGTGTGACGCGCTCTGATATTTTAGGTTGTAAAATGCAAAGAGCTGTTCATGAGAAATAAAGAAAAAAAAAATCAAGAAATGTCACTGCTACCCAAGCCAAATAATATTCACATTTAACATTTAAACAATGCATGTGTTTTTGAAGCTCTTTAATTTAAAGTTGAAGTCCCAAATTAGTGTTTAAGCCACAGAAAGGCTACAAAATGTCTTGTTACATTAACAATGTCTAATGTACATTTAGATGTCTCTTCTGCTCAAAAAGGCTGCATTTATTTGATAAATTCTGTAAAAATTGTGAAATATTATTACAAATTAAAACAGATGTTTTCTATGTGAATATATGTTAAACTGTAATTTATTCCTGTGATCAAAGCTGAATTTTCAGCATCGTTACTCCAGTCTTCAGTGTCACATGATCTTCAGAAATCATTCTGCCCAGTATTTTTGTGGAAACCGTGATACATTTTATCTTTCAGGAGTCACAGATGAATAGAAAGTTCAAAAGAACAGCATTTATTTGAAATAGAAATCGTTTGTCGCATTATAAATGTCGTTATTGTCACTTTTGATCAATTTAATGCATTCTTGCAGAATAAAAAATAAATTATATATATATATATATATATATATATATATATATTATTCTGCAAGAATGCATTAAATTGATCAAAAGTGACAATAACGATATTTTTTAAAGAAAAAAGAAAAAAAACGTACTATGAAAATGAATCTATGAAAAGCAGTGCGTTAAAAAAGGTAATTACAAAACAAAAACTGAATAATACATAAATAAATAAATGTTAATGTTTAGTATATTTAATTTCATGTTTGTCATGTTTAATTTTAATAATATATTAAACTTGAAAAAAAAAAAAACTATATAGACTCAAAAAAAACCTATTAAAAATGACTAAAGCGCAACAAAATTACAAATGACAAAAAATTTCTATTAATAGAAAATGAATAAAAATTAAATTAGTGTCTATGTGGTACTAAAATAGCACTGTTACACAGCACAAAAAGAAAGAAAAAAATGAATGCAGACAAAAATAAATAAATCAAATTACTAAAACTGAAAACAAATGAATTGTTGCGTTAAATCAAACTAGTGCAATCTGCAAGTCACTTGAATTTAATTACTCAAGCTAAAACAAAATCGAGTAGAAATGACAGAAATTACTGTAAACATTTAAATGAACAACAAACATGATGAATATACAGTAGATGCAGGCGATCAGTCTTGTGTTGATGTTAATGACGGCACCTGACGAAGCATCCCGAGAGTCGTTAAGTGATCGTCGCCTTCGAAAGGTCAACAACAAACGAGGTCAAATCTGAAATGGAGAACTTGTTTCATTGTTTGACCCGATTGGATCCGCCTCGCTCGTTAGAGGTGTGACTAATAACTCTGAATCCAGGACAACAGCATCCCTCACAATAACACAGATGGTATTACAGTCGAGTTCCTCTCGTTATCAGGTGTTTCGTCTCGTTACGGCTCCACAGGTCTCGTTACCCACGTCTGCCTCCTCTGTTCTTCATTAACGTCTGTCGCTGACATCTCAGGCTCGTTACTGAAGTTCATACAGGCAGAACGTCACATTCAGAGGTGAAGAACAAACCATCTAAACACACGTGGAGCTCAGAAGGAGAATTCAAGAGGAGGTTCATCTAAAGTTTGCTTTAGTCCGTCCATCTGTGTGCAATAATGTGCAGTCAGACGCTCATTATCACAACATAATCACCGTCAGGATCACATGACCCTCAGATTCACGTCCCGATCGCACTGTCAGAGCTTATTCTGCAGTACAGTCTTTTAAGTTTGCTCACACACTAATAGTTGTTCTTGAGGCAGACTCAGTGAAAACATTCAATCGTGAATTTTCAGACCGAGACGGCAAAGCTGCAAGCTCATCATCTGCTTTACACTCAGTTTGCAACAGTAAAACTAACTTTTAGCAAAATGCTAAACACAGTTCTGTGCAGCAGAGCATCATTCAAAACTGTCAGCTCTTGTTTAGTCTGGAAACACTTATAAACATTTATACATAATGTGTTCACTTTTTGAGGTAGAAATATTTTATTTTTACCCCCTTGCATTTCTGTTTATAGTGTAAACCAAAACCAGAAACAAATAAATTATTCAAGTCACCTTCATTTATTCATTTTCTTCAAATTAATACTTTTATTCATCAAGGACACGTGAAATTGATCAGAAGTTACAGTAAAGACATAATGTTACAAAAGACTTCTATTTCAAATAAATGCTGTTCTTTTGAACCTTCTGTTTATCAAAGAATCCTAAATAATGGAAATCCTGAGTAATGATGCTAAAAACTCAGCTTTGATCACCAGAATAAATTATATTTAACAATATATTTACACAGAAAACAGGTATTTTAAATTGTAATAATATTAATACATATTTTATTAATAAAACATTGTTTTATTACAGTTTTTCTCAACTGCTTACACACAAAATCTTAACTTGTCACACAATTTCTGAAAGCTGAGACTCAAACAGCAGAAGCACACACCAAATCTGCAAAACCAGACACTGATTCTCAACCTTGGACTAGGGTTGGGCGATGTCTACAAAATTGGCATCGGACGATGTCTACAGTGAAACATCACGATGGACGATGACATCGGGGGGTGGGAGGGAGGGGGTAGTTAGGGGTTGTGCCTGAAGCGTGAATCCATATTCAGAAAGACACAGGAAACACATAACGATTGCTAATGGTTGCCTGTTACATTACAGTACATACGATTTCACTTACCACATAAACAGAGTAAGGAGAGATGTCTGAGGATGATGGCGAATGGTTTGCAGATCCTGAGCACCACTGACAAGCCTCTGATCTTGTAAAATGTGTGGTAAGTACTGCCCTCCATAGTATAAACAGAGTAGAGCGATCGCGAATCTCGAAAGTGAAACTAAAAAGCGATCGTGCATTCAAAAGCAGTTTCGATGCCAGGCATAATAGCGGCTCCCTGATGCCCGCAGTTATATACAATACAGTATAATTACCCAATGATATAACTGCGAGAGAAAGTATTGAAATATGTATTTTTCTCCCATCTCGTATTTATTCCCTTTAGGGGTTCCGTAATACACGTCATTTTCTTTCCAAACACAGTATTGGGATGCGGCGGATCCCATCTCTCTGCCAATTACTTGCAGTCTTGTACAGAAATGTACACCGGAGCTCATGAAAGAAGACCTTTAGGTTTTGAGTAAGTGTGTGTATATCGAAAAATATAATATTATGGCAAAGGTGTTTGCAATGTAAGACAAATGTTTGCTTTTGAGATGTGTTTGTGATATTTTGAATGCAGTGCTTCATTTTGCACGAGATAAGAGGCAGTTTGCATTTTGTGTGTGCAATTCTTGGATTTGTGTATAAAGAGCCAAAGTTTTGAAAATGTAAGCAGTTGAAAAAACTAATAAATAATATTTTATTGTTTTTTTTGTTTGTTTGTTTGTTTTTTTTTTTACTGTATTTTTGATCAAATAAATGCAGCCTTGGTGAGCAGAAGAAACGTAACAAATGTTACCAACTCCAAACTTTTGAATGGTGTGTTACTGCTTCAGTGTTTACATTTAGTTCTTTCTATGCATAAAATCCTTCTGTCACAATGTGAAAAAGTGTGAAGACCTGTAGCTCTGATATGAGTCGTGTGAGCGCTGATGGAGTGCATTTAGACGGTATGTGTGTATGTGGCGGGTCTCTCACACAGCAGCCGTGTGGCCGCAGGGCATGTGTGTGTGTGTGTGTGTGTGTGTGTGTGTGTGGACGGACGTGTGCTTTAGCTTTGATTGACATGTTTTTGTACATCATCTGTAACGCTGTACGTCTTTGTTCTTCACCGGGAGTGTGTTGGAGGGTTTAGACGAGCCATGGCTCTTGATTTTAATTCCCAGAGGCAGCACCAGCACTTTCTTCTTTCATTTCTGTGTTCAAAGCGTTCAAGATGGCCAATAATGTCTTCAGCTTTCAAGACACGATCCCATTGTTGTGCGGAATGGTTTCATCAAAAGTGTTCATCCTCATATGACTTTCTTTCTTTCCTCCAGAATGAGATGTTGAGCAGAATGTTCAGGCTGCACAGGATTCACACAGTCAAGCTCTAGTAATGACATGAACGCATCGGTACAGTAGTTTGCGTGACTGTATTTCAAGTATTCTGAAGTCGTATGAAAGTTTAGTTTGAGACCCAAATGTAAGATTTTACTCTAAAAAATGCTCAAATACGGACTTGCAGATTTGTGTTTGGTTTCAAAAAACAAGAGCCAATGACATTATCAGTATAACCGAGCCATAATTAACATATTTATATTTCTTAATGATTTAAGAAGTTCCTTTAATGGTGTATTTTGGAGCTTGAGAGCATCTGATCACTGTATGATGTTATTATATGGAAAATGCCTCATATTTATTTGGATTGATAGGCAGTTCCTTTGGTATTTTGAGTAGTTACTAGGGTTTTCTGGTTGGTTGCTAGGTCATTGCTCTGTGGTTGCCAGGATGTTTTGGGTAGTTGCTAGGGCAGTACTAGATTGTTGGGAGGCTTGTCTAGGTAGCTATAGGGAGTTTTTGGTGGCTGCTTGGGTGTTTTGAGTAGTTTGGCTGTTTTGGGGGTTGTTAATGTATTTTTGGGGTTGCTATGGTTTTCTGATTAGTTGTTTGGCTGTTTGGGGGTTGCTAGGGTGTTTTGAATAGTTAGGCTGTTTTGGGGGTTGATAGGGTGGTTGAGTTGTTGTTAGGCTGTTTAGGTGGTTGTTAAGGTGTTTGGGGGGGGTTGCTAGGGTGTTTTGAATAGTTGTTAGGCTGCCTTGGGTGGTTGCTAGGGTGTTTTGAGTAGTTGATAGGCTGTTTTTGTTAAGGCATTTTGGGGGTTGCTATGGTTTTCTGATTAGTCGTTAGGCTGTTTGAGAGTTGCTAGGGTGTTTTGAGTAGTTGTTAGGCTGTTTGGATGGTTGCTAGGGTTTATAGTAGTTTTTAGGCTGGTTGTTAAGGGATTTTGGGGGTTGCTATGGTCTTTTGAGTAGTTGTTAGGCGGTTTGGGTGGTTGTTAAGGGATTTTGGGGGTTGCTATGGTCTTTTGAGTAGTTGTTAGGCTATTTGGATGGTTGCTAGGGTGTATAGTAGTTTTTAGGCTGTTTGGGTGGTTGTTAAGGTATTTTGGGAGTTGCTATGGTGTTTTGAGTAGTTGTTAGGCTGTTTTGGGGGTTGTTAGGGTGGTTGTGTTTTTGGTAGGCTGCCTTGGGTGGTTGCTAGGGTGTTTTGAGTAGTTGTTAGGTTGTTTGTTAAGGTATTTTGTTGGTTGCTATGTTGTATTGAGTAGTTAGGCTGTTTGGGGGTTGCTAGGGTGTTTTGAGTAGTTCTTAGGCTATTTTGGGTGGCTGTCAATATGTTTTGTGGGTTGCTAGGGTGTTCTGGGCGGTTTAAGAAAATAGATTAAGATTCCATTTGAAATTATTATTTCACAAAATGTATTACATTCAATATTTAATAATTAATTGCATAAAATAATTAAGGCATCTTTATATTATATTACTATAGGCCTATATAGTTTGGGTTAGTAGGGTGTTTTTTAAAGAAATTAATAATTTTATTCATAAATGACACATTAAATTGATCAAAAGTGATGAAAAAGTCAAGATTTATATAAAAAAAAAGCTATTCTGGGTGGTTTCTAGGCTGATTTCTGTGGTTACTAGGGTGTTTTGGATGGTTGCTAGGTTGTTTTGACTGGTTGCTAGGGTTTTTTGTTGGTAACTGGGGTATTTTGGGTGGTTACTACAGTGTTTTGGGTGGTTACTAGGGTGTTTAGATGGTTGCTAGGGTGTTTTAGATGGTTTCTAGGTTTTTGTTTTGTTGTTGCTTGGACAGAACTATGGATTGTAAACAACATGAGGGTTCAGTGAAGATATTTGAATTTGACTCGTTTAGAGAGACACTTTTAATATTCATATTCAGTATTCAAGAATGTACTAGAGGCGTATCAGCAATAGAGTTACATTACTCACCTTAGAAAACAGACAAATACATTCATCTTTTCCTCTTCTTCTCCGTGTGGTTTTAATAAAGCATTTTATTATGTGCAGGGATGCAGGAACTTGTTTAATAGACGCATCGCTTCTCACGCAGCGCTTTCCATCCCTACGTTCTTCCGGTGAGACTCACATCTCTCAGTTCCTGTGATTTTCGTCTCGCTGCTCGTGACAAATTTTGGCGCCAGATGCCGGAATCCATTTGCTGTAATATGGAGCGAATCCTGGAATGCGGATGGAGCATATGCAGCGCGGTTTAATGAAGTGCAGAAACAGAGCCCCTAACAAACCTCCCGCAGTAAATTAGCCAGCAGAAGGTCCATAAAAGTGTCTCATATACAGAAGCTGGGCTCGTTCAAACTAATGACACACGCCGGCCGATCGCACTTCTCCTTGGGTCTGATGCAGCCTCTCGCTTGATTGGCAGAACCTGCATTATTTTCCTGTGACCAAACGTTCATATGTACGACAGGTTTTGCTCACATCACATGCAATTCTGATGTTGTTCAAAAGGATCAAATGAAATTTTCCTGGATCTTTTGACATATAAAAGCTCAAAAACTCAAATCTTTCTTGTTAGTCTGAAAGCAGCTTATATTGAAGCCAAGCTGCTAAAACATTCTCATTTTTGAATGTGTCACATTATAACCAGTGTTGAGAGTAACGCATTACCATGAGTTAAGAAATCAGATTACTTTTTTTCAAGTACCTGTATATAGTAAAGTAACACATTACTTTTTTAATTTCCAGATGTGAATTTACATTTCCTTTAGCCTGAAGCTTATTCTTTTCACTTTTGATGTGAAAGCACTTTTACATTTGCCAAAAATAGAACTTTTTATATTGAAAACAAACAAGCCCAGGCCACATTTAAAAAGTAACACAAAAGTAACATAACACATTACTTTCCATAAAAAGTAACTAAGTAACATAATTTGTTATTTTTTTAGGAAGTAGCTCAATATTGTAATGCGTTACTTTTAAAAGTAACTTTCTCTAATGCTGATTATGACATCATAGTGTGACGAAACCCCGCCTCCTCAGAAGAAGATCAGCACCTACTTTGCGTCTTTAGCAGTGGAAAAACAATCTTTGCATTGCCTTATTTCTGATCCTAACATTGGGAAAGACTGGATGAACTTTGTTTAATAAAGTTCCAGATCATTTCAGTAAGAACCTGGTCATTTGTCAATTTTCTTGTAAAATGTACTCCAATAATCTTGTCATTTTTTGTCATAACCTTGTTATTTTGTCAAAAATGGCTCACAGCAAATGGGATAAAAATGATATTTTGTTTATAGCCGGACATGCAGGGTTGATTAGCATCGTGATAATGTTTACATCAGCAAAATGCAGCTTTATTTGATAACAGAAATGATGCTAGCTGGAATAATAGCTTTGGGGTTGATATATTTATGAGATCTTTATTAGCTCGCAGTGTTTTGAACATCATCAAATACTTTTGAATTTATGAGAGTCTCATATCACGCTTCACTGGAGCTCTGTTCATTAGCTTTATATGACATGCTAGTCGATGCAAAACGGCTGCTAAATGGATAAGCAGGTGCTCATTTCTGTCTGCACTGCTGATATACCGGCACATACTGTTGTTATATGGTGTGGTGTTGTGGTTAATGATCTGACTCTCTTACTGAAGGTTTAGATTAGAATGCAGTTGAGCGCTGCAGTGATTGTGTGTTTTTGTAGGCCAACCCATAAACCCAATTGGATTTTCCATTGGCTTTTGGATTATGGCAGAAAATAAGCTCTGTGACTAACAAATGTTAAACGTTTATGTTCTTACATGTTTATTTCATCATCCCGGCTAACAGGGAACATTCTCAGAACTTTGGCTGACGTTCTTGGCAAATATTCTTCCAGTAACGTTAATAGAACATTCATTCTGGTTATATGGTCTTTAATAATGTTCTCAAAACCTTTGCACATTATTTATACATCATTCATAGAACATTTTTTTCATAGATGTTTTAATTGGATGTTCATCTAACATTTTTTTTTTAATGTTACTTGTTTCAGAACGTTCAGAGAACTTCCAAAAGTAGCGTTCTCATAATGTTTGCAAAATGATACAATGGAACATTCCCTTAACGTTTGCATAACCAAGAAAAAAAAAATTAAAAACTGAATGTTTTGAACTTTAAGAAATGTTATTTAATAATATTTTCATAACTTAATAAGAACAGTAACAAAACATTAGAATAAATTTTTTAGCATTCAAAAATATGGCTGGGTATCGTTCAAAAATTTTCGGTATCGATACCGATACCTTGACTTCGATACCGGTTCCTGAACGATACTTTTTCCGATACCAATTTTATGAAATTACATAATCTCAAAAAAAATTTAAAATATTGGTTTTATTTTTCAGCTTGTTGATGTTTATACAGACTCAAAGACTCGAGCCACTGCACAAAGAAACAAAATGTAACCAACACGATAAATTAGTGCAAATAGTTTTCAGTTTATACATCTGTTAGGCTACATTTACACTAGTGCGTGTTCGTTTTAAAGCGCATAGCTCAGACAGAATCATCATTTCTATTCATTTTCCACTGATTTACTGATGAGCATTGTGTGCCTGTGTTCTCTCTTCCACGATCGCCGTTCTTCTGACTGAGATAATAACATATTTCAGCAACATTACATGGCCAAAACACACATTAGACGGCAATCGGAAGTTATTACAAACACTCGATGGTGTTTTAAACAGAGTTTTGAGTAAAATCAGAATATGAATCTTATTTATTGTGTTATGTAGCATGATGCTACAGTGTGCATGAATGGTCACGTAACGCGCACGTAACGATCTTTTCTGAAATGCAATGGAAATGCCTATGGACGAGGAATGTTTTCATTTTAAAACAAAAACGCACCAGTGTAAATGTAGCCTTACATCTATGGGGGTTGGGACGCTTTCACACTACAGCCTCACATGTGTGTAAACTAGAAGCTGTGTTTGACTGTGCAGACTGATTTTCTTACAGTATTGTAATAAATAAGTGTATTACAGTACCGCGAGAGCTATAAAGAGCAGGCTGCTCCGTATGCTTTTGAATCGCACTTGCTGATATCAAACACCAAGTCGAACGCACTAGTGCTTCAGGCTTATTGGCTCACTGACGTTTACGAGATTAACCCCTTAGGTATCCAAGTTTGGTACCGAACGACAAGACGTTTTTCGATACGCGATGGTATCGGGGCAATTCAGTCGGTGCCTAAAAGTATCGAACTCAATACCCAGCCCTATTCAAAAAACCCATTTACTTCAGGGCAATGGACCAGAAATGCTAAAATGCAACTTGTTTTTAGGTTTTGGCAAACAAAAATATGTTTTCCATGCAATTCAGAATGAAATACATGCAATTTCTGTGTTGCCAACAACGGGTGCTATAGTGGGAATTAGTGTAAACTGTCTTCTTCTACAGTTTGTTTTCTCTCTTTCAGATCTGTTTCTGTCATGACGAAGTAAATATTTGAAGAGAGTCTTGCTGAGCAATTTAGTAAAACTGTTGACATGTTTACAACAGCTAATAGAATAAAAACACAATTTTTGTTCTCAGAACATCCAGGTTTTTTTTATGTTTTAAAAACATTTTTATTGGTTATGTGAATGTTAGATACCAGAAAAATAACACATTGCATTTGTTTCTGCCACCCTTGCAAACAAAAATATTTTCTGAGAACAGTTTGCTGATGTTCCTTTTAAGTTATGAAAACATTATTTCTGAATGTTCTCAGAACATTTAAAATTTCCAATTTTTTAAATGTTTGAAAAGGTTCTTTTCTTGGTTATGTGAATGTTAAAGAAAACATTAAGGGAATGTTCAATTTTATCATTTTGCGAACATTATGAGAACGCTACTTTTGAATGTTCTCTGAACGTTCTGAAACAAATATTCAAATGCAACATTTAAAAAAAAAAGTTTCAAATGTTTCATAAAAAGTTCCATGAACATTGTGTAAGTAACATTTTTTGCAAATGTTTTGAAAACATCATTAAAGACCAGATAAACTAACGTTCTGTTAACGTTACTGGTAGAACATTTGCTCAGAACGTTCCCTGTTCGCTGCAATGCTAGAAAACCCATTAGAATTATTGGACTGTCATGAGAGTTTCTCACATGAGTTCAGCTTGTCACTGTGTGCACGAGGTTTTCCTCTAAATCCCACATTATTCCCAGAGCCGTGTGATGTTTGGAGGTCCGATCCTGATGCAAATCACCGAGATCCTTTAGAAACGGCGTTCAACTCTTTGTGCATTGATATTCCACACGTGTTCTCGTCTGTCATAGTATGGTGCATTATTATTATTTACGTCCCTTGTTAAACCTCGGCGATCTGTCTGGCCGCTGGCTGGGTGCCGACACTTTCAATAAGAGCCCTTTGTGAAGAGCCCTTTGAGAGCATCCAAAGCAAACTGAAGCGAGCAGCACGCGGTGCCAAGTGAAGCATCAGCGTTTCAAAGTTGGCTGGTGCTGTTTACTACTTTGTGGACGTGCGTTGCACTCCATTCGTTTAATGTGGCCTTTCATTTAATGGTGATTGTCAGCTAGTGCCGCTGGGAACTTCCTGTTTGTTCGTGCTGCGTCTGGAACAACGGCAGTAATGCATCTGTGAGTCAGGATCATAATTGCATCTTCATTATTGATTTTGCAATGGAAATTGTCTTTGCATTCAAACGGCTGCATTGAATGTGTGTTGAGGTTGTTGTTATTAGTGATGCTCTCAGGAACACCATAGTATTAGTACAATAGTGTTTGATTTACACATTACAAGCTTATCCGTAATGATTCTCATTGCATTTCAGTTTTAACACATTTACAGCACAAATCTTTGGTGATTGCATGTATTTATTTATTTAATTATTTTGTATTATTTATATACTATTGTAGTTTTTATTATTATAGAATTATTTTTGTATTTTCAGTTTTCATTTTATTTTTAGTTATACTTTTATTGTTTTTATTAGCTTTTGCTTTATTTTAGAATTATTTGTTATACTATATTATACAATTATAACAATTTTACAATTTATAACAATTTTAACAATTTATATATAATTGTTGTTTTATTTAGTAATAATTCATGTATTTTAATCATTTATTATATATATATATATATATATATATATATATATATATATATATATATATATACATACTATTTCAAATACTGAAGTAACAACAATTTTTATTTATATACTACTATAGTTTTAGTAGATTTTGAATTTACATTTTAATTTTTTTTTTAATTGTCATTTTAGTTTTAGTAATTTTGTTATGCGCTTTTGTCATTTTAGTAGTTTTTAGTTTATTGTTTTTAATTTCTTAGTGTTTTTCACTGAAATTTTCTAAATTGTTTACTTATTTCAATTTTAGTTCCACAAAACTAAAAAGCTGTTCATAAATTTTATTTAGCAATTTATTATTATTTTTCAAAATATTTTGTTGAATCATAATTGCATTTTGTTTTTCATTGACTTCCATTTTTAAATTGATATAAAAAAAATAAATAAATTGTCAAATGCTCCTCCTCTCGTATTTGTTTCCACTAGAGCTTTAATAAGCAGAACAGGCTTCTGTGGAAACGTTGGCCATAAATGAAAGACTTCACCAGCCTGCTGGTGTTGTCAGTCAAAATATAAATCAACATTTTATTCAGAGCATTATTTTTAGGGGTGAAGTGTGACCTAGATGTGTTGTTGACGAGTTAGTTGAAGTCCTCTCTCTGTTATGTAAGAGCCGGAGTGTTTGTGAGTCTGTGTATTTGCTCATCGTTTTCTAAGGCTCATTAGCAGCTCCTTTGCCTTTAACTTTCTGGTCTCCATGGCAACTCACCCCACATGCTTAAGGCTTCTCAAGCAATCTAAACCCAATTTAAGCGTCTTCCCTTCAGGTCCGGATACCTGCGTTAAATACACACCTGCTGAAAGCGCTCTCACATATCTGTCAAACCTGCTGCTTCTGTCACAGGCGTATATAATCAGAGCTGGACACAAACACACTCTGCATGAATGTTAGAAATGCCTGATTTATTGCATATTAAATGTCATCCGTACTGTTAACATGCTGGGGACGGTAGAAATGATACTCAGAATAGTGATGGCTGTTTATTTCAGGTGGCAATGAATAAACCAAATGCATTTTATGAAACAACAATGTATCATCTATCATCTCATATTTCCATCATACCTACAGCCAAACTTAATCATTTAATCAAAACTCAGACAGCTAGCAGGGCTATTAAAACTACATTGTAAAAAAAACCTCACTTACTTAATCTTAAAAAAAAACTTAAGTTTCCTTGAAGTCATTTCAACTTAAATTAAGCTGACTTAAAAATTGAGTTAAATCTTAAAAAAAAAAAGAATTTTAAGAATTAAAATAGTGGGAAAACATATGTTGACTTACTGATCAAATCATTTTTTTTTTTTTAAACTAAAAATAAATAAAATATAAGCTTTTAAAATTAAATTTTATTTTAGCTAGTTGGCAATGCAACATTTCTTATTTTGGTTTAGTTTAAGATGAAATATTAAAAAATAAACTAAACCTAAACAACTTAAAACTATATAGACTTATTTAAAAATATATATATTTTATTATTGTTTTTATTTACAAAAAAAATAACATAACTAACAAATTAATATGAAAACAGAAAATATAAAAATTAAATATTAACAAAAACTATAATAGTATATCAATGATAAAAAAAATGTACATCATTATTTTTCTACTCGATTGCATTTGTTTATTGGTGGTGTTGTGCTGATCATTTATTATTATTATATATTATTTATTGTTGCAGATTTATTTATTTATGTGTGATGATGCAGTTGCTGTTAGGTTTATTTTATGACTTCCCAGCATCCCTCAAGCGTACTGTACATACTGCACTACAGTTTAAAACACACACTGAGGCCCCTTCAGCCAAGCACACTGTACTTGATATTTACTGTAAAATCAATAGAAAGCCCTCGGTCCTCAGCGGGATATTGATCGACTCTTACTGCACCTGCACACACTCGGGGGAAACACATGGAGAAACTCTGACTTTACTCAGCACACGCCAGAGTCGTCTTGATGCCTGTGGAATTTCACATAAAATCTCACAATTTCAGAATCAAGTTTTATTTCCACAGGAGTTTGGCCTCCATGGTGCTCTTCTACGTTATTTGTTTATGTGTCATAAATACAGAGTTAGGAAGGAGTTCATCATGTTGTGCTTAAGTCTTTTTAATTGTTTTCCTAGAACGCAGTGAGAACAAATAGAGACACTTTTCCTGCTTATCAGATGTTTCTCCTCAGAAAATGATGGAGTTCATCATTAATTTCCATTTAATGCTAACAAATTGAGTCTATTTAGTATCTGAATTGTTTCTTCTAGACTGCAAGAGAGATCAAATGGAGACTTTTGAAGTTTCTTGCTTCTCAGATGTTTCTCCTATGAAAAAGAGCCCAGCAAACCTCATTTGTGACTCTTTTAGGGTTTTAGATGTCAGTAATATCTCAAATTGGGTTCAGATTTGTTCAGATAATATGTGGCCCTAGAGCACAAAACCAGTCTTAAGTCGCTGGGGTATATTTGTAGCAATAGCCCACAATTATATATATAATATGCATTGCTAAGAACTTAATTTGGACAACTTTAAAGGTGATTTTCTCAATATTTTGATTTTTTTGCACCCTCAAATTCCAGATTTTCAAATAATTGTATCTCAGACTAATATTGTCATATCCTAACAAACCATACATCAATGGAAAGATTATTTATTCAGCTTCAGATGATGTATAAATCTCAATTTTGACAAATTGACCCGTATGACTGGTTTTGTGGTCCAGGGTCACATATAGAGTTAGGATGGACTTCATCATTAACTTCCATGTAGTGCTTACAAATTTAATCTTTTTAATATCTTAATCGTCTCTCTTAATTATGAGAAAAAATGGAGACTTTTCCTGGTTTTCAAATGTTTTTCCTCAGAAAAAGACCCCAGTAATCTTAAATGTGTCTCTTTTAGAGTTTCAGATCTGAACAACATCTCAAATTGGGTTTGGATTTGCTCAGAGACCAAATTGTGCAATCAAAAGATCTCACTATGAACTCAAACATTTCCTAACCAACGATCTGAGCTGCTCCACGTTCATCTGACAGCTTTATATTCCCAGTCAGTCTCGCATTCAAGTGCTAACCGAGCAAAACCTCCCTTAAATTACAAGTTGTGATGAGATCTTCGTTGTGTCACGCAAACACGCTTGAATAGCGAATGCTAAATGATGCATTGGAGAAGAAGAGCAATTCAAAGCTCATCAATGAGATCAATGAGACGCGGCGCACTGACCCGGCGTAAGAGCCGAGATGTGTTGGAGATAACGAGCAAAGATGTGTTTAGGGGCAGTTTGGTCACTTGGATATGATGGAAATGGACTCTTTGGTCAGTCCCACCAGCGTAGGCTTTATAGGAGCATCAGTGGCTGTTAAGGGTTGTAGAGCGCTTCACATCCACCGGCCGACTATTGATTTCAGGAAGGAATGGTCACTTACAATGAAGCAGCAGGGCAGCGTTCACATCCATTTGATTCAGATCAATACTACTAACAAAGAAGATTCAGAGAAAGGTCTTGAGCTCTGAACGTACTTTGGGTGAATGTGTGTGGAGAACAAGCGACAGATGAGACTTGTGCATCTAATAATGTCAAAGCAACCTTAGACTAGGTTTATGCAGGCTTGAGAAATCAAAAATAATCTCTCTTTATAATCTTGAGTGTTTAGACTGAGATCGTTCGAAGATGAGAAGAAGAGTAGATGAGATGAGTCTCAAACTGCGCTCAGATATAAAAGATTGCCGTAATGTTATCATTGATATACTATTAGTTTGTATTAATATTTTTGAACTTTTGAGTTTTTATTTTATATTTTCTGTTATGAATTCATTTTGTATGTTTTTGTCATTTTAAATATTTGTCTATATAGTTTTAATTTTCTGAATTTATTATTTTTTTAATTTTGTTGTGTTCATATTTTTTACTATTTTTAAGCATGTTTTTAATTATCTATTTTTTTTTAGTTTTTGAAATTGTTTTGTGTTTTTGTCTTTTTTAATATTTTAAAGTATGTCTATATAGTTTAATTATTTATCTAAGTTTAAAGTTTTTCTAATTTTGTTATATTTTATCACTTGTAATATTAAGTATATCTATGTAGTTATTAATTTTCTGAATTTAAATTAATTTTTAAATTAATTAATTCTGAATTTAAAAGTAATTTCATTGTGTTTTATTTGTATTATTTTTAAGCATGTCTATAGGTTATCTAAGCATGCCTATAATGTATCTATTTATTTATTGTTTTGTGTTTTTTGTCATTTTTAATATATTTAAGCATGTCTATGTAGTTTTTAATTATTTATCTGAATTTAAGTTTTTGTCATTTTTATATTATATCTAAATAAAACATCTTTAATAATAATCTAAATAAATCAGTTTTTTTCTAGCTGAAAATAAAATGTTTAATTTATATTTTATCCGATTTCAGTTCATAATCGAATTGTTTTTTTTTTTTAATGTTTTTAATTTTTAGTTTTAGTTTTATATAACGATAATAACCCTGATACGAACTGTTATTAGTTTTATATCTGTATTCTCTTCCTCCAAGGGAACTTTAGAGGAAACATCTGAGATAAAAGTGCAAGCATAATGAAACATGAGTGAATCTATAAAGGAAGAGTAATTCCTCTCGCTAGGCTCCGCTGGACTCTTGTTTACTCTAGTAATGTCATGTAATATCCTTTCACACGAGGCATCCTGAAACAAAAGGCTTCTATTACAGGAACTGATGGAAAGGCCTGTAATTATTTCTCTGTTCGATTGGAAATGGCACAGCAGCATCTAATTACTGTAAGCAGAGATGTCATTGGCCCACGCTAACGACCCATTACAGGAGGAAGAAACAAACTGAATCAAACCATCTGCAGATCCACCAAACTCACGGTGTGAGTAATTATACATCTCAGTTATGATATACAGTTATATGGAAACCTACATCCTCAACTGTATATCAGTTTGTTTGTTTTTTCTGAAAATATCTGTTATTTACATTATATTATGTTACATTATACAAACATATAAAATATACTGTGTTTGTGTGTGTGTGTGTATATATATATATATATATATATATATAATGTAATAAATATATAAAAAATTACAAAATTACAATGTAATCAAATCAATAAATTTATATTTAAAAAAAACAATTCTAAAAAACATATACATAAAATTATATTAAATTGTATTAAATATACTTCATTTTATTTCATTATTTTCTCTATTTATTTGGATATATTCATACTATTGTTGAAAGGGCTCAGTTAGATTTATTAATTTGTTTGTTTGTTTGAAAGAAATTAATACTTGTATTCATCAAGGATGCATTAAATTGATCAAAAGTGACAGTAGAGACATCTATAATGTTACAAAAGATTTCTGTTTCAAATAAATGCTGTTCTTTTGAACTTGTGAATCTGTGAATCCTGAAAAATATCACAGTTCAGGGATCAACGTTAAGGATTTTTTCTACTGGCCCAGTCGGGCCAGTGGTTCAAATTTCTACTTGCCCTGCCAAAATTTTCACTGGCCCTGCCACAAAAAATAAAATAGTTGCTGTTATCATAGTTTTTGATCTATGTTATCTTGTATTCCAATAAATAAGCTTATATGACACCAATATTTTAGATACCAATTAAATTTTACAATTCTCAATTTCAATTTTGATACCACAGCAAAAACCACTAGCTATAAATAAATATAAAGTTCAAACATTATTAAAGACAAGTGAACCGCCAGTAAATAAGAACACATCAACAAATTAGAAGTAATAGCACAATTAAATATAGGCCTATAGCACAAGATAGAAATTAAATGACACTTTGTTTTTAGATGGTCAGGTACAGAAATCGAAAAATCACATAAAATAACATTTGCATATTCTTCACTCTGCACCTTTTTCATAGCCATTTGAGATTAGAAGCACTTCATTATAATCATGAATTGAGCAAAACAAAAATGTGCAATCTTTGATTTATATTAGACTCTATAATTTCAAAATCTAAAGCAAAAACCGAATGGGCTGACTTTAGCTTTGTAAAATTATGCTGCATAAAAACATTGCACGAAACAAACAGCAGACGGGCTGAGTGAGACGCAGTTTCACTCTCTGACAGCAGGCGGCGCTTAACAGCAATAATACAGCTTTTACTTGGTTACCACTGTTAAACACAGCAGCGCTGCGCGTATTAACACTCATTTAAATGCCTTATACGGAGGCAAGATGGAAAGCAAAAAACCACCTAATCTTTTCTGAAAACAACCAATTCCCCTCAGAAACACATTCATATAAAATTCAATATTTGGATTTTCTTCCTATATTTCGTGATTTTGTTCTGCATGCTAGTATTTTCTCCTCTTTGCGTCCGTCTTCAACGTCTCTGACCACTGTTAGTGGCCGTTTACAGACTAATTATAATAAGGTAATATTTCCACACAAATTGCATTTTGGAAAATGATTGCGGTGGGGTTTGTGTGCAAACACGGAACAGAAGTCTGAAATAAAACAAAAATGTCCGGTCGATCGGTGCATCTATACTCCACTGTATAAATTAAATATAGATTAATCATTGTTAAATCTACAAAGTTACTTGGCAAAACGGGTATTTTGACATAGGCTACTTTTGTATGTATTTACCCATTCAGGCGGCTCTCACGTGTTAGAGACGCGGCTGTCTGTGCGTGCGCTGTTCACACAAAACACCGCGCGCGAGAAGTGAATGCAGTTGTCTTTCGCGCCCGACTGCTTTTTAATCGCTTGAACTTTTAAATTAACAAGGCTTAAAAAAAACATTTAAAAGATAAACTTTGGTGTCGACGCAGCAGTGGCCCGATCAGGCCAGTGACAAATCTGTCTACTGTCCCGAGTGTCCTTCACGCTGGCCCCGGGCCATCGGGCAGTCCTTATTGTCGAACCTTGCAGTTGTATCACAAATGTATCACAGTTTCCACAGAAATATTGGGCAGGACAGCTGTTTTTAGCATTGATAATAAATCAGCATGTTAGAATGATTTCTGAAGGATCATGTGACACTGAAGACTGGAGTAATGATGCTGAAAATTCAGCTTTGATCACAGAAATAAATTACATTTTAACATACATTCACATAGAAAACAGCTATTTTAAATTACAAAAATATTTCCAAATTTTACTGTTTTTGCTGTATTTTTGCTGTAATAAATGCAGCTTTGGTGAGCAAAAAATGCTTTTTTTTTTTTCAGAAACATTTTAAAAATCACACTTTTTGAAACAGTAGTGTATATACAATTTTTTTTATTTCTTTCAACTGTAATTGACGGTGAATGCTAAGAATCACCACAGCGCCCCTAGTGGCATTGCACTATAAATTGCGTTCTGGCGCATTCAGCACAGCAGCACGTGAAGCAAGGCTTGTGTAGCTGGAAGCATCTGTGTTTAAGGCCGTTCGTGTGGAATGCTGTTTTATCTCATGAGCATCAATTTGAGCCTGTTTTTCTCTGAGGACTTCTTCATTTGGCATTCGGATTCATTCTAGAATCCCATCTATGCATCTTCAGCTCCAGAATAAGCTGTGAAGGAACCATTTCAGAGGCTTTCAGGGCAGATTTTGTGAGATGCTGTTGTGCTGTCAGTGAAATAGGACAGGAATAAAGTGGAAATGACACACAGACGGGACACAGAGATAACAGGAGAGTGACTGTGACGTGACCTTTCGCTGAGGCGTCTTAAGAATATCTGCTGGGATCTGGATCAGATGAACTGTTAGACGGTATTCCTGGAACCGCGTGTGGATGAATAATTGAAAAACAGATGCATGGTCTCATGTGTTTGATGTCTCGTTGGCCGCATCGATACAGACGGGAAATGACCTGAGGAATCAAACTGATGGAAAGACAAACAGACAAACAGCATCACACGAGCCTTTAGAGACGTGAATGCACAGCAGTGTCAGACGATGCTATTTACATAGAGATACAAGACACACGGGACTGCCATGGAAAATGCACAAAAACATGCTGACACTGCGCTACTTTGTTGTAGTGTTTTGTTTGCATTTGCAGTCTATCAAGCTTTATTTTTCATTATTTGAAATTCTTTTTATTTATTTTTTTATCATTTTTCGTCTATTTTAAAGGAATATAAATTTAGTATTGGAGTTTAAGTATACACACACATGCAGACATATGTGCATATAATATCTACACATTTTATATAAATTATATATATTTTGGAGTGAGTGGAATGTGTTGATGTAAAAACATTTATTTTCAAATGATTATTATTAGTGTTCTATTCTATTCTCACAGATGATACATTTTTTAAATACAGACTTTTTATATTTCCAATTTAAATATTTAATAAAAAAAACAATTATTAAATTAAATTTAAAACATACAGTAAAATAATTCATAATTATTAAAATTATACAAAAAACAATTATGGTTTTAAATGATTATTTTTACAATTATATTCTAATTGACTATATTCTAACTGCATATATATATATATATATATATATATATATAAAACAAAAAAAATGAAGCTAAAATAATTAAGACATTCTATGCATTCTATCTATCTATCTGAATATCTATCTATCTATCTATCTATCTATCTATCTGTCTGTCCTTTATAGTCTTTGTGCATGAGTTATCTGCTCTGATTTTCTAGTGAATATGACCTGGTTCTCGACAGTTTTCCGGGTTCACCAGCGTGTCTCGTGCAGCAAGTGTGATATAAGCGTTGATTTGTCCTGATGCACCTGAAAGCCGGCGTGTTCTGAGGACAGCGAGAGATCTGAGAGCGGCTTTGCTTGTGATTAACGTTGCTGTAAAGCTCGCTCTCATCTATATCATCCAGCAAAGCAAATCACCTCATGTTCTGAGTTTAACCTGAGAACAGAAAGCAGCGGATGCATTTCATATTTATTTATTTATTTATTTATTTATAAAGAATCACATTTTAAAAAGGTAGTTGTGACTTTTTAATTCACAATTCGATTTTGTTTATTTTTGTTTTTTTCTTACAAATGAGAGTTTATACACTATATAGACAAAAGTATTGGGACACCCCCTTCTTTAGAACAGAAAAATGCACTTCCAAATCTGTGGCAACAACGATAATTCATGTATTTAAAAACTGTATTTCCATCTCTGTTGCAACAGTTTAGGAAGTGTCTAAAATGACTGAACCCATATGTACAAGTCATTGGTGTTTGGTGATGAGTTTTTGGCTCAAGGTCTGCATTTACAGTCACACCAGAGCCAGTGTTCAACTGGGATTAGGACTTGGTTTTATGCAGACCAGTCAAGTTCTTCCACACTGACTCAATCAATCATTTCTTTTTGAACCTTGTTCATACATACACAGAGGCATTGTCATGTTAGAATAGAAAAGGGTCCTGTCCAAACTGTTGCTATAATATTAGAAGCACACAATTCCCTAGAATATCATTATATGCTTTAACATTAAGATTTGTACTCATAGAAATTACTAAAGTAGTCAAACCTGTTCATTAGAAGGGGGCAACCCAATACTTTTGGCAATATAGTGTATTTGTGAATGCGCACGGGTTAATTTTCAGCTACAGAAAACAAAAGAAAGTCTAAATATATGTATAATTTTTTCTCAAATTTCAGGGTTAATCTGGCCATTTTTCTTTCTTTTTCTTTTTTCTGTTCTTGTTTTTTGCAACTTGCAATTTATATTTCTATTCTGTTTTTTTTTCTTCTTCAGAAAGACTTGTTTATATTTCACAATTATTATTTTTATGCCAAAACTGTGAAATATAAACTCACAATTAAAAAAAAATTAGAATAAATTTGAATAAATAAATACACATACATAAATAAAAAGTTAAATCCATGGCATAAATAAGCTTCATTAAATAGAGGTCAGCACTAGTGATGCTGGTCTCCTACAAAAAGAACAATGCAAAACAATATTTTCAGAGTACTGCATTTTACTGACGTACTGTGACATGTTTTAGAGTCAAACAGCATGAAAAAAAATGTAGAGCAGGGTTGAATTCTGTGGTTGTTTCTCAGATATTCTGCACGTCCTGCTGTGTTGTAAGGCCTTCGTTGTGTTGTAGTGTTTGAGTATTGTGTGTCAGCGGGGGTCTGCTGTCTGTCATCCTCTCAGCGGGCGCAGACCCTCGGCGGACGCTGCCGCTGCTGTTTTAGGCTGAAAGAGAAAGTTCTCGTGTGGTAACAGTCCTCCTCTCCGCGGGGGTCCGGCGCGAATGAAAACCAGTTTCCACACTAGCAGATCAGATCTTCACTAACAACCTGTTAACTGTGAAATGGCTGCGAGTTGGTACATGATGAAAGTATTCTTGGTTAACATCTTTACTTAAAGCTCCTCAGAGGAAGTGAAGGACATCAGAACCATAATTCACATCTTTAAGAACGTTATGTAAGAATCTGTTCAGTGAAACTTTCATCAATGACGTACATAATCCAAAACAGATCATGAATTCATGTGTGATTATATATGAAATTTTATATATTTAAAAAGTTTTGTTTTCCACTTCAGCAGCACTTGCATACACCAAAACTTAACAGCTTTATTTTTTATCTATATTCTGAAGGGTTTTATTGAGGGCTTTGTTCATTTGTGACCCTGGAGCACAAAAGCAGTCTTAAGTCGCTGGGGTATATTTGTAGCAATAGCCAAAAATACATTGTATGGCTCAAAATTATCCATTTTTCTTTTATGCCAAAAATCATTAGGATATTAAGATCATGTTCCATGAAGATATTTTGTAAATTTCTTAGCATAAATATATCAAAACTTCATTTTTGATTAGTAATATGCATTGCTAAGAACTTCATTTGAACAACTTTAAAGGTGATTTTCTCAATATTTTGATTTTTTTGCACCCTCAGATTCCAGATTTTCAAATAGTTGTATCTCAGCCAAGTATTGTCCGATCCTAACAAACCATACATCAATGGAAATCTCATTTATTCAGCTTCAAATGATGTACAAATCTCAATTTTGAAAAATTGACACTTATGACTGGTTTTGTTGTCCAGGGTCACATATATCATTCACCTTGTTTTATACAAAATTATATTCTTAGAAATTCTTTTTTTTTTTTTGTCTGTTGAGAATATTTTCTGATTTATGGGGTGATAAAAAGAGAAATTGAAACCCCACACTGTAAAAACCTTCGACTCTAATATGTCAACAACATAAAACAAGACTTATTTATCCAATGAGCAGATGTATTTTATAGCAATGTTAGTTAGTATGCATATACTTTAAATACATGCTAAGCAAGTAACACGTTATATTAAACCAGGAATTTTCCAGTAGAAAAACTGAGATAGTATTTGCTTGTAAATGTGCTCCAGTGCTCTCAGTAAGCTGTAAAAGTGTTAGTTTCACTGCACTGATGTGGCGGCTGTATTTTTAGATCTCAAGCTCTCAGTGAGACTCACCTGAGCACCTGAAGGGCCAAATACTGTCACACCGAGAGCATGCGGCTCGTTTAATTAACCCGACGAGACGAGGCATGACAGAGCAACAGAACCACGAGCATCCGGAAATAAAGATACCTAAAAATACAACAACCCATCAATTATGAATTCAACCCTGTGCACTTATCTGATCCTAATGGCTCTTGGTATGATTAGCATGTTAAGATAATATACTTTTTATGTGTTTTATTTGTCACTTGCTCAAAGCGACGACTAAGCAGATGCAGTGTTACGACCCATAAAGTCCATTTAAGCATTATGGCTTTATAGCAGAATATGGGATATTAGCCCTTTACTGTCAGGATCATGAGCACTTTACTGCGGTAAATTCTTAGCAGAGGGTCTGTGGGCTCATTTGCGTTTTTACATTTATGCATTTGGCAGATGCTTTTATCCAAAGCGACTTTAATTACATTGGAAGTTTACATTTGATCCGCTCATGCATGTCCTCGGTGTTTTTACTCCATGCTCTGCTGTTTGAGCAGCGATATTGAAGCTAACTGGGTTTTGAGACCACTTGATATGATTTGAGTTTAAGAATGTTTATTTATTTAATCATTTATACAAAAGATTGAGATTTTACAGTAAAACTTTACAGGTTTTATTTGTCAACATCAATAAACTACACTGTAAAAATGATTTTTGAAGTTGTAAAAAAAATAGTGCTGTCAAACGATTAATTGCAATTAATTGCATCCAAAATAAAAGTTTTTGTTTACATAATATACATGTGTGTACTGTGTATATTTATTATATATATATATATATATATATATATATATACACACACATACAGCATATATTTTGAAAATATTTACATGTATATATTTATATTTATATAATTTATATCATATATAAATATATTTAATATATAAACATAACATATTTTTCTTAAATATATACGTGCGTGTGTGTGTATTTATGTTTACATAATAAATATACACAGTACACACACACATATTATGTAAACAAAAACTTTTGTTTTGGATGCAATTAATTGTGATTAATCTTTCAACAGCACTAAAATAAAACAAAGATTATTCAAGTATGTTTAATATTATTTCAGTCTTTCTACTTCAAATAGTCACGTTTAATTTGTTCCTTAATGTGTTCCTTGCCTTTAAATAAATTATTTTTTTTAATATCATATATATATATATATATATATATATATATATAATCTTTAATTGTAATAAAGCTTAATGGAAGCTTAAATTTACAAATTTAAGATTTTTATTTATTTTTTTACAGATTAGAACTTTGACAACTCACTAAAATAAATATTTAAGTTGATGTATTAAAAGTAATAAAACTGAGATAAATTGAATTAAATAAATAAAAATGATAAACACAACAACAATAAAATTAAACGTTACCAAAATTCACATAAAAACTGAAAATATAAAAATTAAAGCTAATTCATTAACAAAGGTTAATAAATGCTGTAAACACATCATAGTTAGTTCATGTAAACCAATGCTTTAACTAATGTTAACAAATGAGAATATTTAAAGTGTTACCAGTTTACCAGTTTTTCAGTGTAGAATGAATATTATTGATTCAGGATAATAATAATTGTCCTGGTTCAGAATCAACAGGTTGCATGAAGTGTTCAGAAGCTGAAATGCGTGTTGGATCTGCTGGACGTCTCCATCATCAGAAATCCCCGCCGGCGTAAACACAACACAAACTTCACAAATGACATTTGTGCGGTAAACATGCTTCAATGCTGAAAGACTGAAGGCCCTGAGCGGCGTCAGACACATGCCACTATTAGTGCTGACGGATGTGGTTCAGTGCAGTGTTCTCTGAGGAACCGTCCTCTGGGACTGCAGAAGTTCAGCTCCCACACGCCACACGAGACGAGCCGCTCTGACACCCGCGGGTGTCTGATTCCACATCAACTGTAGAGCATCTCAGAGAAATCAAAGCTCAAATCACAGGAGATGCTGTTGAGAAGCAGTGCATGCTGGGAAACTGAGATCCTGTTCTTTAACATAGTGCATGAGGAAACTCAAGTCATGGGTCGATTGCTGCAGTAATGTGTGTTTTTATATAAGAAACACAGTTAGAGGTCGACCGATAGTGGATTATACCGATACCGATAGCTAGGTTGGACCACACTGGCCGATACCGATTAAGCAACCGATAGTTTTTAAAATGGATACTGAACAAAAACTAAACTAGAGCTTTACTATTTTTAAAAAAGCAGTAACAGTACTGAACCATACTTTGTAAATGAATACAAATTTAGTATTAATATTAATTATTATATTGATCATTAAAGTTATTTCATAGTTTACTAATGTTAAAAGAAGAAAATTTAAAAATGAAGCCTATTAGTAATAGTAAATTTTGAAATGAAATGAACACTCTAACAAGGAACAGTACTTCTACAGCTTTCATTAATATTACAAATAGACTCTTATTGTTAAGTATTACCATTTCATTTCAACAGTCATGCTTAAAGATGGCCATCTTGAAATACCTACACAAGGCCATATTAAAATTACATGCACAGTTATTGATATTGTATGTGTACTCTCACATTTTATTTGCTGCTATTTTAGAACACTGCATGATTATCTAATCAAAATATTAAAAAAATATGCAAGTGACACACGGTGCAAAAGCGCAGCACTGCGTCTTGGAGAAGTCACGGGTATCACACACACCAGAGGCGTCATGTTCAATTCAAGCAGCAGTCTAAAATTGTTTATTTAAACACCAAACGGACATAAGTTTGCTTCAAGAATGAACTATGTGGCATACATGAGTTTGAAGTTCGGTGTTTAAAAAAACAGAGCAAACGGAAAGAGAAAGCACGATCTGTATTACAGCTCTCTATATGAAGCATACAGACTGTATTAGAACCACAGAAAGACAAACGTTTTGCTGAAAAATGCACAATACATCATTTATAGCCTAGGTTGAAGTCATTATGTACATTAACAATGATTTGGGACAAATATAATGTTATTTAATGGAAAACTATGTGAATGGCGCTCTGATCCGCGGTGGGATTTTCTGTCGGCTGCATTTAAATGAAGTTTGAAGTTTCCGGCTCTGTGCAACGCGCTGTGTCACATGCCAAAACAAACAACACGTGCTGTCAGTGATTTCCGCCATATAATGACAGAAGTCAATTCTCAGCCACTCCAGAAACAGACGCAACACGGAAAACTATCGGCACGGATTTTTGCTGATAACCGATAGTTTCGCAAACCAACTATCGGTGCCGATTAATCGGCAAAACCGATGAATCGGTTGACCTCTAAACACAGTCATCTAATTGTAGTAAAGCGAACAGACAATACTAAGGCTGGGAAAAAAAACACTTGAACCAAATCATTTTCATGAAGTTTAGTGAAGTACTTTAATGTCTGCTTTAGTTTTATACCAGTGTAGTTACTTTTTTTAATTGAACTAAAGCTGAACGGAAAACTTAAATTTGAATAACTTAAAAACTTTTTTTTTCTAGATAAATAAATATGTTTAAGTTGAAGAAAACTGAAATAAAATTGAATTCAAGCAATACAGAAATATTAAAAAATGAATAAAAATGACAAAAAACAAAACAAAATTACTACAATACTTTGCAAGCTCATTTTTATATTTTTATGTAATGTATATATTTATACTACAATAACTGTCTATTTTCATATAAAAATATATAAATAATATACAGTACTATATAAAAAAATATATATTTAAAAAAAATCTGTATATGAAATTCAGTTAACTGTCTGTATTTTATATAAAAAGATGAAAAAATAATACCATATTTATATATAAACATATTTATTAAATCAATATATATATATATATATATATATATATATATATATATATATATAAAATGAAAATGACTGATTTACCAACATTTGACTCTTCTGGGTCAAAAGAATCGAATGACTCACTGTCAATGAACTGGTTCTTTATATACTAAAATACAAGTCATTATTGCTTAATAATGCATGTTCATCTTCCTCAAAAGTACTCAAAGAATCATTAATATAATTTTTAAGGAAGCAGAATTGTGAATCAGAACCAGAAGTGCTAAATTCCTTGTGATTCCCAGCCGTGCTTGCTGTCATAACTGTACTATACAGTACTGACTCAGTCCTCAGATACTGAACTCTGAAGGTTCAGGCAGGAGCAGCATGGCTTCAGGCAAGCGTACCGTGGTAAACGGGGTAAAACTATAGCTGGAGCAGATGGATTCTCACATGTGCGTGTGGGACTTTAGAACGCATTTAAACGAAACATGAAGAGGATCGCTGACACAAACCTCCTTCTCTGCAGTCCCAGGTGGGAAGCAGCAGCAGTATTTACGCCTGAGGGCGTCTCAGCGTGTGTCTGTGTCACACAAACACATCCCAGCATGCACTGCCACTCTTTTAGTGCCTCTGTGGCGCTCAACCCACCGTTAACCCTCCGCACATCCGCAGAGACTCGCGCAGCGCCTGGATTTCTCTGTCAAATCACAGTCAATTAGTGCAGTTCGCCCCTCGGCACGTCCTTTCTGTGCTTAATTACAGTTAATACAAGGTGAGGCTGTTCTGCATGATAATGAGATAGTGAAGGTTAAACATTTCTGAAAGAAGTCTCTTCTGCTCACCAAGGCTGCATTTATTTGATCAAAAATCTGTAAAATTGTGAAATATTATTGCAATTTAAAACAGCTGTTTTCTATGTGAATATCTGTTAAACTGTAATTTATTTCTGTGATCAAAACTGAATTTTCAGCATAAAGTGTTTATGTGATGACTGAGGTCAAAGTAGAAGTGATTGTAGTTAAAGAATATATGATTTGTTTTTTAAAGAAATTAATACTTTTATTCAACAAGGATGCATTAAATTGATCAAAAGTGAAAATAAAGACATTATTTGTTACAAATGATTTCTATTCCAAATAAATGCTGTTTTTTAACTTTCTATTCATCACAGAATATCATAATTTTGACTTTTTGTCATAATTGTGACTTTATCTCCTAATTATGACTTTTTATCTCATAATTTTGACTTTTTCTTGTAATTATAACACAGTATCTCGTCATAATCATGATTTTTATCTCATAATTTTAACTTTGTATCTTATAACCTTTTTATAACATAGTGTTGCATAATGTCGACCTTTTGTCAATACTGATGTTTTATCTTTAAAAAATGCTGTTCTTTTGAACTTTCTGTTCATCAAAGAATATCATAATCTCCTAATTAAGACTTTCTATCTCATAATTCTGATTTATTATTTCTTAATTCTTTTATCTCATAATTTTGACATTTTTATGTAATTATGACAATATCTCATCATAATGACTTTTTATCTTTTTTTAATTTTCTGTTCATCAAAGAATATCATAATCTCCTAATTAAGACTTTTTATCTCATAATTCTGATTTATTATTTCTTAATTCTTTTATCTCATAATTTTGACATTTTTTTGTAATTATGACAATATCTCATCATAATCAATGACTTTTTATCTTAATATTTTTAACAGAATTATGTTCTTCTGAACTTTCTATTCATCTGTGAATCCTAAAAAATAAAATGTATCACTGTTTCTACAAAACGTTTTCAACGTTGATAATAATCAGAAATGTTTCTGGAGCAGCAAATCATCATATTAGAATGATTTCTGAAGATCATGTGACACTGAAGACTGGAGTAATGATGCTGAAAATACAGCTTTGGTCACAGAAATAAATTACATTTGAACATATGTATACATATATTCACATCAAAAACAGTTATTTTGAATAATAATAATATTTCACAATTTGACTGTATTTTTGATCAAATAAATGCAGCCTCGGTGAGCAGAAGAGACGTGTTGTTTTGTGAAGCTCGTCTAAATGAGTAAAAGCAATGATAGATGGCAGATCTCAGCAAAGCGTGCTCTAAAACAGTAAACACTCATTTATTTGTGAAGTTTGTTCTGCTAAGCTGTCTTGAGCTTGTTAGAAATGTTGTTTATGTGCATTATGTGGCTGTAACTCTTCTGGAGTTTAATGACTCGCACAGGTTTGTGTTTTATTATTTTGCGTGGGCACGATTTCAGATTAATTTTCACACCTGCCAAACGGCCGTGAATGAATGAACGCTCTAATCCGATTAGTCTGACAAACAAGCTCCATGTTGTTTTTTATTGTCTCCAAACAGCATCTGGATCATTAATTCACTTCAAGTCTTCAGTTGCACTCCAAACACTTTTAGTTTTGCACAAAATGACAATTCTGTCACTCGCCCACGACTTCTTTTGTGCTCCGTGGTTTGGTTTGGAACGACCTGCGGGTGAATAAATGATGGCAGAATTTTAATTTCCAGCTTTAAAATGTAAAACGAGCTCGGTGGCACTAAAGCTCGTGAATGCACACCCGCGTTTGCCTCTTACGGCTCTAGTGACATTTCCCCTCCACCTCAGGTGCCAGCCATCAAAGTCAGTCCTGTGCCAGCCGTAGTCTCTAATTGCGGAGTTCAGGGCCACGCTTTGGTCATTAATCAGCCCATAGCTTCCCAAATTAGACATCCTCGCCAGCCGAGTCTGAGGAGGAGAGTGCAAAAATACTACAACAGACCAACAATAAAAGGACAGGCTGCTTCCTCTCCACCCGCATCCCTGAGAGGAATAAATCAGCCGTGTGCGAGACGTGTTAAAGATTTACACAGCGACTGCAGAGGAATCGCGCTGCCATCTATAGGTGGCTTTCTGCCGTGCTGATGCATGCTGGGCTGTTTTATGAGATCTGAATTGCAAACCTTCATTTTTTCACGTTTTGTATTGTTGCTGCCTTATGTTAGACTGCTTTAAATTACTGTTTCCCCCACATCAATCTACACTCCATACACCATACTGACAAAGCAAAAACAGAATTGTCACAACTTTGTAAATTTACTAAAAATAAAAAACTGAAATAAGTACATTGCATAAGTATTCATACCCTTAACGAAATATTTAGCTGAAGCACCTTTACAGTCTCAAGTCTTTTTTGTTTGATGCGACAAGCTTTGCTCATCAGCATTTGTCAATTATCTGCCATTCTTCTCCTCTCCTGTTCACCTCTCAAGCTCTGTCAGGTTGGATGGGGGCAGATGCACATTTTCAGGTTTCTCCAGAAATATTTGATTGGGTTCAAGGCCAGGCTGTGGCTGGGCCACTCAAGGACATTCACAGAGTTGTCTGTAAGCCACTCTTGCTGTGTGTTTAGGGTCATTGTCCTGTTGGAAGGTGAGCCTTCTGCCCAGTCTGAGGTTCTGAATGCTCTGGACTGGGTTTTCATTAAGGCTATCTCTATATTTTGGTGCATTGAGCTTGTCTTCTACTCTGATGAATCCCTGAGTCCCTGCTGCTGAAAAACAGTCCCACAGCATGAAGCTGCTACCAGCACACTTTACTTTTGGGATGGTACTCTGCAGGTGATGAGCAGAGCTGCTTTCCTTCAAACATGATGCTTAGAGGTTCATCAAACCAGATAATCTTGTTTCTCAGAGTCTGAGGGTCCTTTAGGTACTTTTTTGTAAATTCTAAGTGGGTTTTCTTTTGTCTTCTCTGAGGAGAGGATTGAGTTTGGCAACACCGCCATAAAGCCCAGATCGGTGGAGTGTTGCAGTGATGTTTGTCCTTCTGTAGATTCCTCCTATCTCCACATATGATCATGCAGCTCAACTAGAGTGACCATCAGCTTCATCACCACTCTAACCAAAGCCCTTCTCCATCAATTGCTCAGTTTGGCCAGGAGGTCCTCTCTAGGAAGAGTCCTGGTTGTTCAAACTTCTTTCATTAAGGGTAACGGAGACTACATTCTTCTGTGAACCTTCAGTGAAGCAGAATTTTTTCTGAACTCTTCCCCAGATGTGTGGCTTGATGCAAACCTGTTTCTGAGCTCTACAGGCAGTTCTTTTGACCTCAAGGCTTGGTTTTTGCTCTGATATGCATTATCAGCTGTTAGATCTTTTATTAAGACGTGTGTGTCTTTCCAAATCATATCCATTCAATTAGGGATGGGCGATATATCTCATGCGATATGCATGCGCATCTCGTCAGTAAAGCTGGTTCCTTGATTAGCGGTAAATCTCCATCACCTGTTTTCAAATGGAGCGGCGTTTAATACATGGAGCCGTAGATCACTGAGAAGCTACGCAATATCGCGTTCATTGTCGAAGGCGATTCATCTGCGATAGTGAACGCGATATTGCGTAGCTTCTGCGCAATGCATATCGCATGAGATATATCGCCCATCCCTACATTCAGTTGAATTTGCCACGGGTTAACTTTACTCGAGGTGCAGTAACATCTACAAGCAATATGAATGCTCCTGAGCTAAATTCCATCTGTCCCAGATAAGGGTATGAATACTTATGCAACGGAATCATTAAAGTTTTTTTAAAATTTTTTTTATAAATTTGCAAAGACTCCATTTAATTCACTTTACACTTCACAAAATAAGCTTTTTTTCATGAAATCTGTGATTTTCTGTGTTTGTTTGGATGCAGTGAAACACTCAGAAAACATCCAGTTCATGTTTGCATCTTCTTTCAGTGGACGTAGTTCTGACCTTGAAATCAGAATAAAATAATGTATAAAATATATAATATCTTCAGAATCATTCATGCATGTGAAAATGGGCAGAGAGTTGAACAAATCGTTGGTTCACATTGTGTTTGTTGTGTTTTTTCTGCTATTAAGTGAAAATACAAGACCAATTCACCTTACAAATGGTTTTAAAACCATAAATGCTACAAAATGCATCATATTTAGTGAGAAAGTGTGACGTGCTCAAGCAAAACAGGTTTTGTTTTGGGTTTCATTCAGCAAATCATTCAGCTGTGTTATTCATATTTTTTGTATTTCAGATATTGTAGAAAATTGCTCATGTTTCATTTAAAATATGAAGTGTTTGTCTCAGATGTTTGTGTAGTTCATAAGGAGTAAAAATAGCAGAAATGAGTCACTAACTGTTATGCGAAGTTGTAAAATGAATGCAGCTCATATTGAGATCTCTGAGTGCAAATCTGAGCACAGTTTGAGACGCTGTTGAGATCTGATGAGATTACTGGCCTCATCTTCTTAGCAGAAACATCTGAGAAGAAGAAGTTGCATTTAACGTCCGTCCTGCGTCCAGACTTTGATGATACTGATGAATTTTGCAACATGAACGCTGTTATTTTCCTGTTTATCTCTGTGAAATGATCTGTAGTGTATAAAGCGCTATATATATAAATAAATATGACTTGATTATGATGAATAACTCTGTGTTTCTCTCTTTCTGTCACAGCGGTGCTTCAGGTGTCAATATCACTGAATAAAGTGGAACTGAGTGTTGGAGAGTCGAAATTCTTCACATGCACAGGTAAGAACAAAACCCTGCTGACTTAACACACTTGACTAATCACATGTGCGTGGTTTTAAAATATACATCTCAGTAATCCATCAAAACAGGATCTGAATGACTCAAATTTGCAATTTACCTTAAAAGTACAAGTACAGTTCAAAAGTTGGTTTTTATTCATGTTGTTCAAAGAGGAGTCTCTTCTGCTCATCAAGGCTGCATTTATTTGATCAAAAATACAGTAAAAATTGTGAAATATTATTATAATTTAAAATAGCTGTTTTCTATGTGAATATCTGTTAAAATGTAATTTATTTCTGTGATCAAAGCTGTATTTTCAGCATCATTACTCCAGTCTTCAGTGTCACATGATCTTCAGAAATCATTCTAATATGCTGATTTGCTGCTCAAGAAACATTTCTGATTATTATCAATGTTGAAAACAGTTGTGCTGCACAATATTTTTGTGGAAACTGTGATGCATTTTATTTTTCAGGATTCACAGATGAATAGAAAGTTCAAAAGAACAGCATTTATTTGAAATATAAATCTTTTGTAAATAAATAAATAAATGTCTTTACTGTCACTTTTTTTAATCAATTTAATTCATCCTTGATGAATAAAAGTAATAATTTCTTTTAAAAAAATGTTCTGAATGATAGTGTAATTACTGTCAGCAGAAGAAAAACTATCTTCAATAATATTAATTGCTACTGAAGATGCAGTAAACATAAGAATATTGAGCTCAAGGCAATAATTATGTATACTATATATGTGTCTTTTCTGTAATGAACAGTAAGATTATAAAATATAACTGTTAACATTGAGAATATTAGAAAAACATATACAGTAATTAAAAAATGTATTTTTAATATCAGTTTAATAGAGATATAATCTTAGAAATATGAATATGATCTGGGTAAAGTGCTCAGAGTTTCTGGACAGAAAGTTTTTTAAATTAAACATTTAACCTGTTAACCCACTCCAGGACGCCAACGCACCGAACGCTCTTTGTTTGCACATGTCATTGTTTTGGAATAGAATATATGAAGCGGGACAAAGTTAATCTTGACAAACTATAAATCATTCTGAAGGTCTAAGCCTCAAGCATCGACGATTGATCGCTGTTTTTCGATTGAAAGCTTATAAGGAATGTATTTGCTACATTTGTGTAAGCAGTACACATCAAAACATGCAGAATGAAAAAGCAGTACCTACCGTTATCATTGTAATAACGAGTCACAAACGCGTCCACTGCTGAAATCCCGGTTTAGTTAGAGAGGTAAGGGTCCACAGAACAACATCTCTTTCAGCACTTTTAGTCCAACGAAACAATAACGCTGTAATTTGGATGGATATTCCTTTGTTTACATTTCTTTTCTTCGGGAGAGTTATTGTTTGTGTCCGTTATGGAATAAATTACGCTCAAAAACAGCGTCTTGGTGGTAAAAAAACAACACGGTTTTGTAGCATACAGTTTTACAAACAGAATGAAACCATCCAAAAAAAAAAGTCACAGATCCGCGGAATATAGTTTATTTGAATTTGGCGCTCTCTCGTGACGCACGCTGTGACGCACCTGTCATCTGAGGGGGGCGCAACTTAGCGATCGCCTTTTTGCACAAATAACTCTTTTTCTTTCTTTTTTTCAACATTTACCATATGTGTGTGTGTGTCTTGTGTAGAACGTGACTGTATATGCATGATTTACATCTCTATGAACGCACATCAGCGTGTAATTACCGACTTTATGACGGCTGTCAATGACCGGCTATTATTGATGATGTGTGTTATTATCATCTCTATCGACGGACATCAGCGTGTGATTACTGACTGCAATCAGTGTGAATGTCTGGCAATATCAGTTTATCTCTGGCAGTCAGAGTATTGAGTATGTAGGCTACTACACACAAAGCAAATTCTTCTTTTTTTTCTTTTTTTCTTTTTTATTACTCAAATTATTCTTATTGTATTTTTAGTGCTCAAATAAATCACTTATATGATGTCTAAAATTCTGTCTATTATTTTATAATTGAAAAACTATGTATAATGACTAAAATAGTTTGTGGAATTCTTCAATACATTTGGTGGTAATTTTCATCAAACAGGGGGGGTGGGGGACTAGAAATATTCTCAGAAAAATGATTGCAGGAATCTCATTTTTCATGGGATCGTCTTCAAATTTGAAATATAAACTCATTAGACATGTGACTTTCAACCCATTACTTTTCTGGATTGCTCCAGGACTTATTTCATGTATTTGTTTATGAAATAAAAAAAACATTCAGTGTCGTAAAACATTTTCAAGGCACTTCAGTGTCTATAACTTTTTATTTTTTTGAGCATTATCAATTCTGGATGATGGATAGTAAAGCCTAGAGTGTCTTCTTTCCAAAGATACCTAAATTGTGTGTGTAGCACATTATTGTCAGGAAATGTTACCATTTTAATTTAAGTAGGTCAATTTCAGCTGTGAGGCCCAAAATGGGGGGTGCAGGTTAACAGGTTAATGTTTGCAATTAAACAAATGTATAATTTTTATATTTCTTGAATAGAAGAAAAAAAAGTTGAATTGCAGTGGTTTGAAAAGTCACCTGTTTCCTTTCACCTGTTGGATGATTAACTTTTGCATCGCCTGATTGGAGGATGTGCTGTTGCCATGACAACAAATTGATTTCCTTCCATCGTTCATATGCCAGCCGGCCGTAAATGCATTAGCCCCCGTGAATTTCGCCGTGCGTCCGAGCGGGAAGCGTCTCGCTGGAGCTCTATCAATATATGGAGCAAGAACAAGCAGGAAGAGATTGATCAGAGACACACACACACACACAAAATACACCAACACTCACTGTTTCTCTCTCCTCACTGCTGCAGTTTAAATACAGTTTCAGACAGACTGTTTTCTGTTTCGATTGACCTCATTGTGCATCACTTTCGACCTTTGATTTGTTGGTTCTGAATGTGCACCTTTAACATGCATGGAACAAAATGTTCTTCATATTTACAGTATGTGTCCTTAATTGCGACTATCTTTCTCACAGTTCTGACTTTTATCTTATAATGAATGAGAGTCAGTCAGCATGAGCATCTGTAAACCATTCATTTACCTAGTCAAGATAGTCAAGATCATAATGAAGGAATGCTTATGAAATTCTAATGGGATTCTATTTTGCATAAATGTAACATTTTAATTAAAAAAATAAAAATTATATAATATATATATATAGTGTATAATTAAAAAATAAATAAATAAAAAACTTTTTAATGCACTAATATAACTATTTTCTAACTCAGAAGTTTATGACATGCAATCCATGTTTGTTTGTTTTTGCCCCACCATGAAATAAATAAGTAAAAGTTTGACCCCTTCAGAATTGCAAGTTTATATCTTGAAATTCTGCATTCATATATCACAATTCTTTGTTTATATCTCAAAATGTCCAGTTTATCTCTCACAATTCTGCATTTATATCTCATATTTCTAAATAAATATTGATTTTTTTGTATGTATGTATGTATTTATTTAGGTGGGAATTCAGAGAGAAAAAAAAATCAGAATTGCAAGATACAGTATAAAGTCAGATTTGCAGAAATTGTGCTGAATTCTGCATTTATTTCTGCCATTCTGACGTTTTTGAATTGCAAAAAAAAAAGCAAGTGTGAATTCTGAGAGGTAAGCTCAGAAATGTTAGAATTGTGAGATAAAAAGTTGCATTTATTTATTTATTTATTTATTTATTTATTTGAAATAAGTTTCAATAGAATTTTTAATTTTATTTTTTATTGTTTTAGATTTTAAAAAAAATTTCACATCTAACAAAAAAATGGTTCTTTTAAGAACATGATCACTGAAAGGTTTTTTGGGGAACCAAAAATGGCTCTTCAATGGCATTGCTAAGAAAACCCTTTTTGAAACCTGTTGCTTACTGTAAAACATGTGCAGTGGGTTTAAATGTGTTTAAATGAGTTCAACCAAAAAAACAAACAAAAAAAAGACATTTCTGTCATCATTTATCCTCATGTCTCTTGTGTGAGATGTTTTGAACTCAGTCAATGATTAGTGGCTGTCCAGCTAAAATAAAAGGACAAAAATGCACCATAAACATAATAATGTCATAACATTATCATAAGTCACCCATGACTTGTTCACTAAGAACAAGTTATGTGCAAGTATATTCTTTTGTTAAATTATGTGCTAAGTCTTCTGAAGTGAATGTGATATTAATGAACCAAGCACCATTGGGGTCTCACCAAAAAATGTGTGATGGTGAGAAGATTTCCAGCTAATAACTCTTAAATCTTTGTCTGTTCCTCACAAAAAAAAACAAACAAAAAAACTGTTATTAAATTTCACTAATTAGTTACTAATTTCAAAAGACTTGAAATATATTGCAAGAGTCATATGGACTAATTTTATTACTCTTTTATTGGTCATTTCGGGAGATTGGCAGCACCTGATTACATTCATATTAATGCTTCAGGATTTGAAGGTTTGCATTTTATCAGTGCATGTATTCACTGACCTTGAGAATTTTTTCTTTTGCTTTCCATTAAAAAAAGAAATTAGTGAATAAAAACACTTGTGTTTTGGAAACAGAACAGGGATTTTGCACTTTTTTTGGTCACTGAAAACATGAACAAAGGAGCCAATTCTTTAAAAAAAACATGCAAAAATCATGAATGATGACTTCTGGTGTTGCATCATGGAAGCAAATGAAAACATCACCTCAGTTAATCCAGCAGATTGAAGCTCCGCTGTTTTGTCCATGCAACTCTTTCCTCATTTTTCTAACTCTGTAATTCGCTAACAAGCATCTCCCCGTCCCTCATGCATGACCCGTCCCAGGACTCCAGCGCTCTCACGGAGAGGTTAGAGAGTTCAGGCCTTTCTGATTGCAGAGGGCCAGGAAAACAGACTCCCACACGGCTGCTTTATGACCTTCAGCCGAGCAGCTTTACAGAGCAGAGCACCTGGAGTTTGCATATGGCGCTCGCTCGTTCTCCATGTGGCCCGTCATTAAAGCCAACGGCGGCCAGAGCTAAAGAGCTGTCGCAAATTACAGCGTAAACCAGATCGGAAATGAGACGTTCGCTCAGATGCATGGGATTTTTCATGCAGGAATGGTTTTATGGGAGTATGCATGTGAGGTTTTACTTCTAACTGTGTTAATAGACGCCTATATGTTGATATTTTTCAGCCATTGGTGAGCCGGTGAGCATAAACTGGTTCAGTCCTCAAGGCGAGCGCATCGTCTCCAACCAGAGAGTCATCGTGCATACGGAGGGCGTGCGCTCCAGGCTGACCATCTACAACGCCATCATCGAGGATGCTGGGATATACCAATGCCAGGCTGTGGACGCCAAGGGACAAAGCCAGGAGGCCACGGTGGTGCTGGAGATTTACCGTGAGTTACCGCAGTACATCCATGAGAGTCAGTCAGCCTGAGCTTCTGTAAATCCATTATTAGTCAAGATCATCATGGAGGAATGCTTACAGAGTCATAACGATGTTCTATTGGAAAAATTGGAAAAATAAATAAATAAATGATTTATATTATAAAACATATTTATATATTATATTATATTATATAAAATTCAGCTTTTTTCAAGTTTTTTTATGTATAAATTATGTCAAGATCATAATGAAGGAATGCTCACAGAGTCATAATATTCTATTATGTAAAAAAAAAATTATATTATAAAAATGTAAAAACAAACAGACAAACTATATACATATACTATATACATAATAAAACATTAAAAACATTATGAATTTTTTTTTCATGTTTTTTTTTTTAGTTTAATGTAAAAATAAAGGAATGCTTACAGAATGGAATTATGTTGGATAAATGTATTTTTTCTAAAAATATTATATTAAATAGTTTATCCATTTATATATACAGTGCCCTCCACTAATATTGGCACCCTTGGTAAATATGAGCAAAGGTGGCTGTAAAAATAAATCTGCATTGTTTATCCTTTTGAT
>JAFVLL020007729.1:0-14126 GCA_021397915.2 Tor tambroides | reverse complement strand
GGGCACTGTTTACCTCCCTGCCAAAGCCAATGTTTATCTAACACCTTGCCTCTCCACACCTGCAAATGATTGGGGCTGATGGTTCAAATGAAAGAATGTGAAGGGGGAAGATACACTCCTCTCTACCAGAGATGATGTCACCCGGTCACTATTCTGGTCAGGAAGGATCACTAAAAGACGAGCAAGCAGTCAGCCATACTAACCTCCCGTGAAGGTCGATTTCACACAAGCATAAGCCTTAAAGTTGAAAAATCAAGTGTATTCTGAAGGAAATTTTCCTGTATAGTAGGTCTATATTGTAGGCTTGTTTATCCTTACCGTCACAAAAAAAAAGCTTTGAGTTTGGATCAGTCAGTCAGTCATGGACCAATCATGCTTCACAGTAAAAGATGAATGCTTAAGGATGACATATCAGGAAAACCTGACTTTTTCCCATGCTTAAGTGCTATAATCGGGTCCCCGGTGCATCTACCAACCCAGAAAGCGTGAAAAGAACAACCCAGTACATTTTTTGTTGAGCTTTTCTCTGCAAGCTTGTGAAAAAACGAGCATGTCAGATTTCGCTCCTTCGTGACGTAGAAAGGGGATCTTATTATAATATTACCTCCCCTTAATCTGCACGTTTCCACCCAAGGCACCGTCATTGAACACTATTTAGAGTCCCAGCCTCAGAGGAGACAAGAGAGCAGTGGATTTATTGATTTATTTACTGCATATTACACTGCTGTAATATGCAGATCATATTACACAGATCTAATATAACCGTGTGATTTCTTTCCCAGCTGTTTACCTTCACAGACATAACCAACTGTTTTTGTAACCCATGTGTGTTTTAAACAAACTTGTGTGTACTTGACAGTTCAAGCGCAATAAGACATGAAAGAGAACTTAGTACTCACATGCCCTGTGACAGCCGTTTTCTGTGCGCTCAGAAAACCAAATATCAGAAGTTTAAACTGATATGGCTTAAAACTCATGATTTCAGCGTGATAGACATGATAATCAAAAACAAACAGATGTTTTTTAGCTGTAGGCACAGCACTATTCTGGAAAAGGGGGCGGGGAAGAGCAGCAGCTCATTTGCATTTAAAGAGACATGCACGAAAACAGCCCGTTTCTACTTCCACTCAAAATAGGCATTTTCAAAATGATATAATAAATGACCTGTGGGGTATTTCGACCTGAAACTTCACAGACACATTCTGGGGTCACCTAAGACTTATATTACATATTGTAAAAAGGGGCATAATAGGTCTCCTTTAAAGGAAGATGCATTAGCTCACTGACACAAAATGTTGTCAGTCAACTCTGATATACTCAGACTTGAACTTGACACAAGCTGATGATGTCATTTACAGGTTCAGTTCAGCAGACGTAAAAGAAACTGGCGCTGTTTCGTCACACACGATTTAATTCCAAAAGGGTGCGTGAGAATGTCTTCACACCCATGACTGTGTGAAAATGATCGGGAGCTACAAAAATAAGTGAATTGTGCACATAAAATTCACATTTGATGTCTAAGTCAGCCAGAAGACACTATATAGTAATTATTAAAGTAATATAATAGAGTACTCTGTGTAAAGGTCTCATTGTAAGTCCTATATTATCAGATTGGTTTATGTTATATAGATTGAATATCCATTCAGTGTGATTCATTGCCATTTGCCCTTCAAGCAGCAAATCAAATGACAGGCAAGAATATGCATGTATCTGATGCAGACATTAGCTGCAATAGATACACTGGAATTCAGTGTATATATAAAGCCACTGTCTACTGTTTAAGATGGAAACTAGAGACACAATCTATTTAATCTGTCACAATTTCCATTTTTAAACAATATGTGTAAAGAAACGACATTAAGAGATCATAGAGATGGACCTGACTATCCTAACTCTATTATATCCCCTTCAACTCCTCACGGACAACAAAATCATTTTCTTAATCAGTATTCTCATTTTGTTGCCCATAAGTAATGATATCCAGTATAGAACATCCCTAAAATATGACATAATGTATCAAAATTGCATTTTTTTTTAAACATAAATCTTATTCAGTTTAACTTCTCCCATAAACTGACATATGTTTAAAAGATGTTTACTGAAAATCAAGACAAAAATACTAATCAATATTATCATAAATTAGAAAATGGCTCACAATTTACTTCTTGGTTATATTGTAAACTTAAGATTTCTCACCAAGAACAATAACTATGAAGATAAGAATAAAGATACTACTGTCCAAACCAACAAATAATAATGTTTTGGGTGTGCTGCAGTTATGTTCCCTCTTTAAAGTCAAGTGGCTTCTGATTGGCTGTTAATGTTTTTATCGTTCATCAGCTGGATATATCATTCATCTGTGTTGTTATTGTTATAGTTGTTATAACTTCACCCTTCACATAGAATTAGAATGATTTATCTTTAGTTATCTTTATAAAGATAACTTTATCTTCATCTTTCTAGTTATCGTCTTTAGTGTGAACAGTCCTTTAGTATTTTCCACAAGGAAATTTAAGACTCCCTCATGTTTCCAGAAACCTCAGGCTACTTTCTCAACCTCTGGGCTGTCCATGCAAACTATGAAAAACATGTCTCAATAAATATAACCCTGGGTTATGTAACACCTGTATGTAATCACTCTAGTATTTATACCAAGGGTATCTGTAGTGTCTGCTATGAGGTGCAAGTTAATAAACTACATCTGGTCTTTCGCAATCTGACTCGAACCTGAGATCCAACACTCCCACCTAGAGGCCGAAAATCACACCGTCAGTCAATCTAAGATAAATGGTGCTATATCTCCCTGTGGAGCTATTCTGTGTGCTCTCTCTCTTTCCAACACCTACATATTCCCTAAGAAGGTGTAGAAAGGTGGAGAAAGTAAAGCCATATGGAAAGTGTCAAGTCATGGCATGGATAGCATTCCAGAGCCTGGCTCCTCCATGCCGGCCGGAGGCCTATTTATATTGACAGGATGAGGCCCGGTTGCAGTGGCAGAGGGAGAAGGATGAGGCTTTGCATTTCCAGTGTGCAACCACCACGTCCATGGAGTCCAAGTGTGTCTCCGTCCCCTTTCATTATGCAACCCCACGTGGGCAGAAATCCCCGTTTACTGTTGCCCCTCTCCAGCTCAACGTCAAACCTCCTGTTGCTGGGGTGAAAAACAGTGTATGTTGTACAGATCAGAGCACACAGAGCTCTGTGTTTATGCACTCAAACTAACAGAACATTAAACATCTGAAGCCAGGCTATAAAACTCAACATTTTTAACTTGAAAATTTGACCCTGCTTTTATAATGGTTTAAATTATTGCTGTACTTTTTCCCTCAGTTCATCTGCATCGTTTCTATAATAACAACTGGTAAGAGCAGGCTAAACTTGCTGATCCAGACTGGTTTATTCTGGTTAGAGCTGGATTAAAGCTAGTGAACTATGCTGTTTACTACAGCAAAACTAAAACCAGTTTCATGCCACATGTCATCAATGCATAATCTCTTATCAAATTAACATTTAATATATCACACATTTTACATTTGTCGATTGTCACCAGGTTTAAGTGTCAAGTATTGGGGTCTTCATTTGACATATTACGTCTCCGTCTCTTATTGTGTTACTAATTAAAAATCTGTTTTTTTTTTTAAAGAAATCTAGTTGCCTGATTAATATTGTTTTTGAAGTCTCAACAATTAATTCTTTTTGGTGAGTCTCAGTGACTCACTCAGGTTCAGCTGAAGATGTAAAACAGTTTGTGTCATTAGTCATGTGTTTGCAGTGTCATATGCTATTTTCTTGTCCTAGTTTTTTCATGTTTGTTGACAAACATAATTTCATTGATACATAATTTACATAGATAATTTGTATTTACATAATTTCGTTGATCATATCGTCCAAAAATTAAAATTCAGTTTACTCATCCTTTTGTGTTCCACAGAAGAAATAAAGTAGGCTTATACAGATTTGGAGTGACAAAAGGATGAGTAAATAATAATAATAATAACAATAATAATCATCATCATCATTTTAGGTGAGTCTAGGTCCAAAGCCTTGATGATGATAAAACACAGTTAACTGAATGAATGAATAAATTAATGAATAAAAGTATAGTAAGTAAATGAATAACACATGGGTCCCAATCATACACCCAGCGCAATGCGGCGCAAGGCGCTGCGCAAGTGTTTTTTTGCTAGTTTCATTTTCCCGTCCTGCACCGCGTTTTTTAAAGCGTAAATGCATTTGCGCCCATTTGTGCGCCCATGGGCGTGCTGGTCTAAAAAAAGAGGTGTGTTCAGGCGCATTGTTGGCGCGTTGCTATTTTGAGGAACTGACAAAAAACTGCGCCATAGACCAACTCAAACCTGGTCTAAAGTCTAAAGTCAATGGCGCAATATTTTTTTTTTTTTTTTTTTTTGTAATTTAAAGAGCGCGTTAGTAGAAAATGCACCTCTGGGCGTGTCACACAAACATGCCAAATATTAAAAATTAAAGGATTACAGTGTAAAAGAATATTATTGTGTAGGCTACATAAATATAAAAATGTCATACATGTCATAATGGATAGTCATTGCGTGTATCAGAATTAGCCTACCTATTTGCTCGCGCATGAGCAGATCCGTTTGCTCTCTGGAGACGCGTTCAGTCTGTGCGCCTTAAAATTCCGCCGTTTAAATAGCGAATCCGCCATGGCGCGAGCGCAACTCGCTCTTAAAGGGAATGGGAGATGAGACTCTGATTGGTTTATTGCACGTTATGCCCAAAAACACACCCATTACTCATTAAGAGAATAGGGACAACCCTTTTAGACCACGCGTCTGGAGCGCAGACCGTTTTTCCCTTCCTTATACTAGCAAAAGTGGATTCAGAAACACCCTAAAAGTGCACCTGCGCCGTGCGCTTTATACCATGCGCTTAGATCGTTAAAATAGGGCCCTTTATTTTACTGCGTCTTTGTTATATTTTACATGTACTTACTATAATATTAACAGTAAATTATACATAATTACAAGCAACCAACCCTGAACCAAACTATGCTGTTGATTAATATTACTCAGTACATCCTTCTTAGATTTCATGATAAAGTTAAATAATCAATTAATCATCATAAAAGTTTTTAGCTTAAATTTTTAGCATGGAATGTTAACATTTCATTTGATCATTTTGCAAACATTGTAGGGACATTATTTTTGAATGTTCTCTCAACATTCTGAAACAAGTAGTAAAATACAAAAATGTTAGACGAATATCCAAGTAAGATGCATCAGAAAAAAAGTTCATACATTATTGTTCTAACCGTTTTAAAAAAAAACATTATTAAAAACCAATTAACACTGAATGAATATTCTGTTAATAGCACAAGAAGAATGTTTGTTCATAACCTTGAACATTAGCCAGAGAACATTCCCTGTTATATGAGTACATATAATCATAATTATAATCACTGTATTTACACATTTACACTTGCATCAAAGACAAAAAAAAAAAAAGATGTTGGTTCTATCCTGTCCCATTCTTTTGTTCATTTCAGATCTCAAATTTTAGGTGTATATCTGAGGTGTTTTTAATTTAAAGATTCTATTTTAAAAGCTGGTCAGCCACTGCTCACTCCACAAGGCTTGTGTCAGTATCTGTTTATTTCCACTGCTGAATATCCACTGGGATTTTGGACAGTGGAAACAACAACAACAGACTTACATGCAAGTAGAAACAAAGCTAATAGGCATTATATTAAGGAAACATCTGACTGATAGCGACTGGTTGTTCTAAGAATATTTCCTCAGTGTTATCAATGGAGTGGAGAGATCAGCTGTAATGAAATTGACCTTTTAAAACCACTAAGGGAAGGTGTTGAGTTGCACTTTTAATTTTAATGAGAGGGATAGGGCTAGCAGATTAACAAAAGAGCTGGAGAGTTCACAGACCTCATTACTTCTTTGCAAGACACACTGAGCTCCAAGACACCAGCAGTCACCGGAATGAAAACGTCTACTAAATGCAAGTAAACATCCTCACTCAAACGGCAGCTGCACCAACAATTCTTAAGGTGGGTAATGGGACCACAAAGACATTCTGTGATCTGTTTGCCACCACTAATTTCCACATTGGACACTATGCCCACACACAATGTTGAACATCCCTCTCAAGTAGCAGTTCACCCTCAGGAATATCTCTGAAACTTCTGTACACACATAACATGCTCTCTCAGATGATCTCCCCTGATCTCTGTTCAATAATATGTGCGCTGGAAGCATATAGGTAAACAATAATGAATTTCAATATTGCAACGCCCAAATGGAGAAAATATGGATCTGATCTAGTATGATATTTGAGTTGTTTAGGGCATCAACAAGAGCTTCAATTTATTGAAAGTACAGCCACTGATAAGGTTATGTTCAGTGTCTGAATTATGGGGAGTTTACAAGGGTTCTTGAACCCCCCAAAGGAAGTCAAAGCAAAAATTACTCATATGTAATGTTTTGTTATATGTATTGGATGGTAAATCTACAAAGTATAAGCATTGTCATTGTCACTTTAGTTTTATACAGCACAAACATATCATCAAGATTTGCATTGCACAAGAACACCAAAAATGACTGACAGAAATTCTATTTAAAAGTCGACTCTCCTGAAAGTCATTGAATAATTCACACACTCCCTTTGTGTTTGTGTTCCTCTGGAACCTTTTACAGGAATCATTCTGAGGTTACACACTGAGGAATCACTTGCAGGAGGGACTGAGTATGGCGCCGCACCAGCAAGACTGCAGTGGTATCGCTAAAAATAGCATCTGTTTGTTTGTTAACTTTCCAGTGCTGGCAGGAAAAAAATATCAAATTCCTGAATCACCAAGCAGAAGTGCCCTCATAACTGTCTTGCTTATGATCTCATTCACACAGTAAACAACACAGTTTATTATAATAGCAAGCAATCTATGACAGGAACAGCTAGTTTCTCCCTTACACGGCCTTGTTGAATAAACCAAGGACAAGAAGTTCACCAAAAGTTCCTAAAGTTTTCCTCATATGACACAATTTAGTTGTATTTTATACCCAGCATGTTTTGTCAGTGCAGCAAAGCTGAGAATAGAGAGAAAGGCATTTACAAGCCATAGATTCCCCTGAGAATTTTCTTTTTCTTTTTTAAATTTTATTTCATATTAATGTTATTTCAAGAAACTTTCAAATTACCTAAATTACACACAATTACCACACCTATTACCACAAACAAGAAACCACTTTAAAAAGTGCTTTAAAAAGTTCCTAACAAGTTGCTACATAAATTAGCCTTCTGGGTTAGCCTACTAACTGACATTGTGACAGTCAGGCTCCGATAGTCCAAATCCCATTCATATTCTCCAGGGAAACTGACCTTGAACAATAACTTACTGTATAAATCTTTAGACAGACCTACTGTAAGCTACAAGGTTGTTGATTAATGGTGTATGCTTTTCTTAAAGAAATTCTTCAACAATCAGAGAATCGCAACGAGAAAATTGTGCCAGAGGAACACTTTAGTGTCCACCCACTCCCATGAAACACTGCAAATGATATAGGCTGTATCCGAAATTGCCTCCTATACCCTCATTCACTATTTCCTATTCCAATAATATAGTCCACTGATTGCTGTGAATGCCATCTTCTGGTAGACACAGGAAATTCTGACATTTTTTCCAATTTTCAAATACTTTTTTGCTTCAAATAAAAGTTTGTAATGTTGTGATTCACCTTGTAGCTGGTTGATTTGGTTCATGGCTTTAAACACTTTCACAAAGACTTTTTTTTAAAATCCCTGAAAAACAGTTCTGGAACCAAGGCTGTTGTAAAAGCGGGCAGACACTGTTGTCCCCTATAGTAATCTAAGCCACACCTAAACTTCAATACTGATATTCCTCAATCATAGAATCTATTAGGTACATTTAAGACTACAACGCAATCAAATGCTTAGAGATACTAGCAATACCTGAGTAGCATAAACCAGGTTATCCTACCTGACTAGCGGAAGAGGGTTTCCAATCACCCGGCATTCAAGGCGGATAGGGCTTCCTTCTGCCACCTCCTGGCTCTTCAGTTTCTGGGTGAAATGTGGAGGACTCATGGGTCCATCGAGACTAACTCCTCGGCCCTGATGCTCATCTGACCCAACATCAGCCTGGGCCTGGTGCGTACCTTCCTGCTTGGGCTCAGAAGAAGATGAAGAGGATGAAGGTGGCTGAGCCCGTTGCATGGCCAGCCGCTGGCTCCTTGGAGACAAGTAGCCACTGTCGGGTGAAGAGGAGTCTTCATCACCTTGCTGATCCACACGTGCGGACCCTTTAAAGATGGAAGAGAGCTCCTCAATGAAGGTAGCAGCTCGGCTGCAGAACTCGGTAGCTGAAGCAGCTCGTTCGTTGAGCTCCAGGCCTCCATGGACCAGCCGGGGCCGGTCCTGCTTATATACTGGTGTGATGGATTTTTGGCAGACAAATTTTTCGGGTGATTCAGGAGCAGTGCAGGGCTGGTTAGGCCTCTGTTTGGATGTGACTTTTACTGATGTTGCATCAGTTGACTGAGATGCTGAATCTGGGAGACTGGGGTCTTTGGTTTCTGAGTAAAGGGGCAGGTGCTCTGTTGGAACGTGGGGTTCATCTTGGTCATTTGGGTCACCTGCGTCACTCATGGCTTCTCGAGCCAGGTCCAGACTGAGGCTGATCTCGTCCTGGCTCAGGAAAGCAGAAAGTTCTGGAAAGTCCCCGTCCCCACTTTCTAGCTCAGCCATTGAGTCCAAGTAAACCTCGCCATCAAGAGGTGGCACCGAAAGCATACCCCCATCCCCCTCCAAGGACACACCCCCTGGAGGACACGCCTCTTTCATCAGCAGAGAGAGGGGGAGTGTGTCATTCCAGCTCCCGTCCTGCATCCTGCAATACATAAATCACCAAAGAGAAAGGTGAGAAAAAATTGCCTTCTTTTATTTTTTTTAAAGATCAGAAATGTCAGAATCATAGACCTAAACACAAGCAATTTCTGCAATATATGCCACATTCATGTACTTAAATTAGTGTAAATCACTCACACCATAGACTGATCATGGGCAGTTGTCGTATGATGACTCAGGCTGGCATACTTCGGGCACAGCTGTCCGGCATTAACAAAGGCTCGTCATGAGGCCCAACAAGGCATGAGTGCCATTTAACACTCGTACTGACTTTATCCCTTTTATTCCCCTGTCTATCATCTACTCTTCACTGTCCCTACATCAGTCTATATCTATTTTTCCAGTGCCATCTCCCCGCACTGGAGTAATGCTTGCTGAGAATTCAGCTTTGCCACCACAGAAATAAATTACATTTTTAAACATATTCAAATAGAAAGCTGTTATTTTAAATTGTAATAATATTTCACAATATTATTGGTACTATTTTTGCTGTACATTTGATCAAATAAATGCAGCCTCAGTGAGCAACTTGGTGAGAGACTTCTTTCAAAAACATTACAAATTCTTACAGACCACTTTTTAACGGTAATGTATATGATTAAAAAAAAGACATTACTTATTTATATGTAGATATTTTTATGTAAATAAAGCATTGTCTATAAATATATAACAGTATTTTGTGTATGATGGTAGGCTGTGTAGGTTTCAGGAAGAGTTTTAAGGATCCATAATCCATAAAAAAAATAATGCTTTATGATTATGATTTACTGAATACATTGCTTGTTTATTGGTCTAAACTGAGTTTGTTAAAATATATAAATAAATTATTTCATCAAACCTCCCAAATTCACACACAGTATTGTTGGATATCATAGACATTGAAGGACACATCTACAGTATGCTGCCTTCCAAACCCAATCAGATGAAGGGATCTTAATAGGCAGGATGTTGCACAACAGGCAAACTTAAAAAGAGGAAACTTATTAAATGTATTAACATGCTGAATGTCACAAGTAGAGATGTTACAGTTGATGAATAAATGTAAATGAATGTTTTATAACTTATAGAAATTTGTTGTTTTAATTTATAAATGGCTTAATGACCCTATCTGTGGATTTGACTTATGCGAAAAACACATTTAAATCCGACAGTGAATGATGGTAACCTCAATAACCTGTGGAGAGGATCCTTCGCCATAATTCAGGGAAAGTGTTTGGTCTGACATACCACACATTGGTGAAACATTAATATGAGACAGTGTCTGCAGCATAGCGAAACCCTTCAACCAACAGATCAGGTCTCTGAGAAAACACACCTCAGCTCTGAATACGTGCAGAACTGGGAACTGGCTGGTGTGTGTGAACGCTCCATGCACATGTCTGAGACACATTAATGTGTCCCTGCTAACTTTACGACTACATTTCCACTGTAAATGTTTGTTTACACATGAATATTTATTATTTATGACCTATTAATTGATGTCATAGAGTGCTGTATTATAATCGTGTCTCCAGGTTTTGTTATAGCTGACTTTGTTTACACAATGTTTATGTAAAGTGACCAGGTGTTGTATGTAAAGGTGTGCGGGCATGTGTGTATTTGTAGGGACATGACAGTGTGACTTTCTCCTGTCATGGCGTCCTGAAGGCCAGCTGTTGTTATTTTTAATCCTGAAGGGCTGCATTTCACAGCAGTAACCACCTCTCCACCAAGAGTCCTTTTTTTACATATAAGCGCGCACACACATGCTGCTTCTACATTATTCATGTGGAAATTTGGCCTCTTTATTCTGTATTGATGAATTATAGATAGCGGAATATGAATGTGACATGCCAAACAATTGTGAAAGCCAAGACTGACAGACTGACATGCTTGTTTTTCCATCTCTGACGCAAACAGTAGAATGCTCTTTATCAGAATTATTGGTAAAAGTGTAGAACAATTAATCTAATGCTAAATGAAATTGAATGAAATAGTGAAGTGAATGTAAAGCTGAAACCAAATATCTCAGAACGACCATTCATTGAGAGCTGTTCTGAATTTAATTATATGATTTACTTATAGTTTTGTATAAGCAGAATGAAATCTTCTACTTACAGACAAAAGTAGAAAGTCAATGATATTATATAAAAAAACAGCCATTTACCTTAAGTCAGTTTTTGCAAATATCCGTCCTCGTCAGAAGGTTCCAGCTTTTCTGAACTTCTTTATGCCAGAAAATGAGAAAAGATATGTTTCTTTCTTCAGGGAGTTGTGGGTCTTTTCTCTGTCCTGTGTTTCTTTTGTCTTGTTTTGCCGAGTGCTCTGAGGTGAGCCGGTTAGTGTGGCTGCAGAGTGGCCTGCTGTCCCATCTGTCTCGGGCCCTGACCGCTTACTGAGCACCGCTAAATTTGGCCCATAGCTCAGGTTACACAGCAAGAGAGAGAGAGACACGGTGAGTGAGAGAGAGAAAGAGAGAGAGAGCTCTGGGGTGTGTAGCATCCATGTGCCCACACCACATCAAAGACACACATACATCATTTTCATATCCCCAAAGGCATGTAAATGCATTTCGCAGACACACACTTGACTGTTTGGTTCAAAACAAGCTACCAAAGCACTGTCTGACAATTATACAAATAGGGCACCTAATAAGCACTTACAGTGCAGGTAAGCAAATAAACAATTAACTTTTTATTTATTTGCTTCACAATTTATTTAATGTCTTTATTTTTGTCAGTTTAAAAACTTATGACTTACATAGTAAAATTTGTCCAAGAAATAAGTAATAGTCAGAATGAATATGCAGAGTCTCAAATTCAGTCACAGTTTTGACTTTTGACTTTGTGTTAGAACCCAAAAGTACATTCATATTACTTAGTAAATTCTACATTTTACATTTTAAGTAATATTCACTGTTACAAATCCATTTACGGACGTAGACATGACACTTTCAGAACCAATGTGTGTCGGTCACCAAAGACTCTTAAATTAACCTCATATCAATAGCTCACTCCCTAAATACACTGTTATCCCATTAAGACACCCTGCTATTAACAGAGTACTTTATATAGGAATGAGGACACAACAAACTGTAACATCCTGCCACAAAGTTTACAAGCTCAAAAGCTACATTGGTAGACTATTAACGCTTCTTACTGTCTATACTGGATGATATAGCAAGATCATATTCTTTGGATTTGTGACACCCTGTCTGGATGACTAAAATGGAAATTTAAGTTGTTATTCACCGGTAATATTTCTGGAGCTGTTAACTGTTACATTGAGTCACTGAGTTCTCAAGAACTGCATGAGCCTGATAGATAGATAGATAGATAGATAGATAGATAGATAGATAGATAGATAGATAGATAGATATCAATTTTTCGGATGGCATAAAAATGACTAAATAATAACTGAATTTTAATTTTGGGTGGATTGTTTCTTTATCATGAGAAAACGGGAGTCACTCCACTGGTTTAAGAGAAGTGTTTGAGACGGACGGCAGATGTGGTCATGAGTGGTGCATTAGGCGTCTATTTCAGGACACTTATCACGTTCACTTCATAAACACCGACAGCGCAGAGCTATTCCTGTTTCTCAACAATCAATTCACTGATTAAAGTTGAGCCTCAATGACAGGAGCAAGAAGATCTATCACTCAAACTACTGTCACAGAACAAACATACAGGCCACTGACTGATTCAGAGCATTACCCTCACCAGTGAGTGAAAGGTAATACTAGAAAAATTTTCTTCCTGTGACATCTCAGATTGGAAGAATACCCCATGCATTTTTTAACTGCCAGTCAATTTTCAAATGTGATACTGAACATCTCATTTAAAAGACCTTACTAATCTCACAAATGTACAATTAAGAAAATATTCTGAACATTTTTTATTAAAACTGTTTTATGTAGGCATATGTTAAATAAAGGACATATTAAAAGATTGGAAATGTTGTCTAATTTGCAATCTAACTGCATTCTGAGTAAACCTTGTATATACAGATCTTAGACTGGACAATCAAAGGTCTGGTCCATATTGTAGCTTATTTAGGCCAACAACCACTAACTTAGACAAAAAGGGTCTTAGTGACATGCAAAATAAACAAAGACTATTTCACAGAAATAATTCAGAATGAAGCAGATATCCCTGAAGTTCTTATATATAGGCCTAGTTTAATACTAGATGCTGCCAAGTGTATCCAAACAAAACTATAACTAGGTACCATATTTGATGTCACTAACCTGATAAACCAGTGATTATTTCATCATCAAAGACACTTGCTGAATCAACAACAACAACTTTGCTAAAAAGACTCAATTTATAGTCAGATCGATTAAAAAAAATAAAATCAACCATGTGTTGTTGTCCTTGGAAAATGTTTAAACTCTACCTTAACTCCACATTAAAAAGATACTGGTTTGTTTGCAATAAACTCATACAGCTTATGACTACAAAAAATACTATGAAAAGTCTGTGATTAAGTCATATGCACTTAAAACAAACTAAAAACTTCAACCAGCAGGAACTATTCTAAATCCCAACATAACAGAATATTATGTTCCCTCCATTTTTTTTTCATCTTGTGCAAAAACATTTTCAAAATTGACTCCCAGTCAGTAGATTATTGCCATGCAAAGAATGCAATGAACTGGATAACTCCTGCCCAGTTTCAGTAATGTTATGTCAACAAATAGATTAAGTAAACCAATAATTTTGCCTGATAAATCTATTATTAATTACAAATATGTGATGAGGGTAGAAAAGAAAAATATTACCTGTGATCAGAATATTATTATAATGAGTCATTCCCAATCTGTAATTTTGTCAAATTATGCAAAAAGTGTGAAAATATTGTGTATTTAGAATATATAAAAGGTAACGTTAGCTCTGAAATTAGCCTTAGCAACACAAAGGAACTGGCCCCTTTTGATCCTTCCACACCACCAATATTTCCATCGCACATATTATTTGTATAGTAAATTATTTGCCATTCATAATTCGATATGTGCTGGAAAATGACACTGCAGTGGAAATGTTAATGACAGAAAAAATGACCGATTTGTCCTGTGATTCATTTATATCCAATGTTGGGGATTATCAGCTAAATCTCTAGCTAAACTAGCTAGAAAGTGTAAAGTGTTTTAAGAAGTTAAGACGGTTTATAAAAAAACACTGGCCAAACATTGCTTAAGACACTCTTAAATAATATGTATCATTTACAGTAATAAAAAC